>JACN01032496.1:0-23551 GCA_000787155.1 Scartelaos histophorus
TATATATATATATATATATATATCTCTGATCTGATGAAAGATCACTTTGCACCAACAGGCGATTATCCAACTCACTGATTATGAACCATAGAGCTGGGGCCCATGGCCTTAAGCACCTCCTCGAGTCTCTTGATGTAATAATATAATGCATTTACTATGAATGAGCCTCAGATAACTTCAAAAGTTGGACAGAAGCTGCACAGAAAAATTCACAAAGTTCCACAAGGTCGAAAAAGTTAAGACCTTGTGGCTTGTGGCTCTTCATAATACTTATGGACTGGGTATATTTAGCAATAACACACACAATGTGCTGTACATTCTGCAGTAATACATTCACTTCACTGTTTCTAATTATACACCTTTAAACTATATTGTGTTCATTAAAACTTTATTGCACACAACATACAATACGTAAAGAATGCTTTGCCCAGAATGTTTCACAGTATGGGATTAAAATTCTCCATTTTGCACTATGTACTCAATTAAAGGCGATTGTAATTGTAATTGTAAAAATACTTTGACAAACATGTTACTGTGTGCAGACTGACCTCTCCACAGATCTCGCCTGCACAGTGATAGTGAATAATTCAGACAAAGCAATGACATCTCCATGGAGACAAGCAGGTGGTGGACCATCCACCAGACAAACAAACAAACTGGACATATCTTGTGTATGCTATATAAACCCATTTAAGATCTGACACCAGTGCACAATGTCAATCAGCTAGTATCAAATAGTTTACATCTGAATCTTTCGTCTACACTGTTTTTCCTTTCAAGTGGTTGATTACTCTTTGTCAATGTTAATTCTGACCACATGAAATCTTTGTTTTCTCTATATTACGCAAAATTGACACCAAACCTTTTTATACTGCTTATGTATTAATTGTTAATCAGACAAATTGCTTTATAAAATTATATTAAAGTTGACAAGAGGGATGATGACTTTCCATAGGGTTAGGGTTAATTAGTTTGTGTTTTTAAAAGAGAACTTAGTTTGAAAGGGCATCAGATGTATATTTTGACACCACATTCTTTCACGTTCATTATATTGCACTGCATCAAGGACCACATTTACAAACCCTCAGTACCTGTCATTGGACACAGTGATGTGTTGGTTAATTTGACCTTTACATTCCCGCTACTAAACTACTATGGAAAGATATTTGCTTTTGAGTTTTCTCATATTGGATAATCACGATTTCTTTATTTTATATTAGCTCAACAACAAAAAAGTGCTCTCACTGTTAATTTTAAATGTAAAGCTCCCTATCTATTAGTCTATCTATTAGTTATTCTGTGGTATTTAAACAGATGGCAGATGTGAAACTGCATATTGTCAAATTTCTTCTTTCTAAGTATGAACTTTGGCCCAAACCAACAGAGGATCAACTGCTGAACTTTTGATTAAAAAGACACATGCTGATAATTGATGATAGGAAATTATTTAAAATTCTAATTCATGGGTCTGAAGTAGTATGAACTCTTGGCATAGCATAATCCTGTGTACCCCCCAGTGTTTTCTTTAGTCTTTTCTTCCGTCTGTATGTTTGGTGAACGTGCCGACATGTGCGGGTGGCATTAGAAGCTGAGTATATGCGTCATGTTTGGGGGGTCTAGGCAGAGGGATATGTGGTGATCAGGTCGTGTCCCTCCGGGGGTCTCATTCTGGCTCGAGCGTGGCTCTCACAGTACAGTTGGCCCTCCACAAAGAAATAGCCCTTCTGTTTGAGGTTCATGTCACAGTCGGAGCACACGAAGCAGCCCGGGTGACGATACTTGTCCCGCGCTTTCACCACAGTCCCACTGAAAGGGAGGAACACATGGAATTTCAGGAGTTAATTATGGATTTTTTGGAATCTGATTGCAGTTTGAGAAATGTTGTTGAGGTAAAGCTAAAGGTAAAGCAGTAGAACTATGGCCGGCTAAAGAAATTCTTGTCCTGCCAGTTGATTAGTCAACTAAAAGGAGATGTGTGGCATATATCTCTGCATATCAGACCCAGGCTGCACTCATAAGACTACACCTGAGTTCTGTTTGCAGAAAAAAAGTACTGGGAAACAATGTACTTATACAGTATAAAGACAGATTAAATTTGTAAATCATAACTTTTATCTGCCTTTTTACATATAAATACAGAAAATACTAAATCTGCAGCTAGCTAACTTACTCACTAACTTTTCTTTTCTGATGTGTCACATATATTATTATAAAATTGTGTTCAACAAAAACACCATTGACTAATTATTTGAGTAACAACTAAAGAACTACTAAAGGACAACTAGGCAGAAATGAATAGTGCTGAAGTGAGTTTTTAACGCAGATGTACTTCTCTGAGTAGTTCGGAATATATTTGGAATATATTTTACACTGTTATTGTACTATTAATTAAGTAAACAAGTATCCAAGCATAACTGTCTAAAACCAAACTCCACTGTCTGACCAAACTCAAATATTTAGCAATATTTTTTACACATTTTTAAAAGTTTGAAATAGAATAAAATGAATAAAATGGTGATAAAGTAGTGTCCCTATCATATTATTTCTCCAGGGCACCTCCCGCTGATCCGTGCACTGTATCTATTGTATATTTACTCACACGATGCCGTTGCCACACTTGTCACAAACAGGCAGTTTCTGGAGGTTCCCTGTGGGCGCGTGGGGCTTGGTGGTGGGTGCCTTTACACTGCGGGTCACAATTGGCCGAGTACCTGGAACACAAAAGATAAAATGAATAAATAATTAACTTTGAATAATTCAGAAAGTGAAGTGATGCTTGATGAAACACAACGCGCCCTCGATATCACTCCATGACTCTTGAATAAAAATAAGCTGGTTCTTTTGTGCATTAAATGATTTGCCTCTCCATCAGGGAACACTTGGATGATCAGGACAGACACAAAGAACTAGGAGTAAGTGCCTGTTTATTATATAGTACTTGAATGAAAGACTTGCTTGATACTAAGAAATATGCTTTACTGTGATTATTATGGCATAAATTAGTGTCAGTATTACAGGATTCTCACAATATTGGGCAAAGGCAGATCACTACTGCACACTGAATCAAACAATTATCAACGCAGTTGATAATTGAACAGGATGAGATGTTTACAGTTTGAATGTGTCACGAGATGAGAGGTAACATTTAATGAGATTGACTATTCTACTTCCAGTTCTATTCTATTCTACTGACACATTTAAATTCAGGAGTTTGGGCAAACAAAACTTGAGTAGTTCACTAAATTAAAAGCTTTCAACAGGTCTAAGAAAAGTGCTCCCAATTTACCTCCCTTGGAGAGATTGGTTCTCAATCCAAATCACATGGGACCTAATTGGTAAGAACTGTAATTATGGTGATGGGTGATTTGTTTGGCTACCAGCTTTCCAAATAGTTTGGGCACAGCAGGTAGAATGCAAACCAGCCTATAATCGGCGATTTATAACATCAGTCTGTTCAGGGACTGTAAGTGGAAATTTTCAATTTTGCTATAACCTGGCACAAACACATTACCTCTTTTCAAATAAAAAAACACATACACTAAACTAATCCACTTCCTGATGTTTTTCATTTTTGTGCTAGAGGAAGCATTTACCATCACTGTCCACAAACTCCTGCAGGGCTCGAAATGAACCCGACTGCCTGGGCTCCAGCGGCTCCTCGTGGTCCTGCTGCAGCATGCGGTACACATCTGAGTCTTCAATACTTGTCAAAGTCCGAGGGCTGCACACACAAACCACCACATGTCAAGGTACAATATACAGCCTCAGGATTTAAGATGGTCATGCAGAATTGGTGTGAACAAAAATGAGAAAGTTCAGCTCTCCTTAAAGCACTGTGTGTTCCTTCTGCTTATTTCCATGAAAATGTTGTTTCCGTAATATTCCATAGTGGCAAAAATCTCCATGGAGAATGTTCTGACATAGAGTTAAATTTTGTATTTCCATGGAATCATGTAGTTGATATGCCACTTAGAAAGTTGCATACTGTACTTTAAAATCATTTTAGTATAGGTACAATAATTATGTGGTCACCACAAGTTGTTGATCTAAAAGTATTTTCATACTGGGTGATACTGACAAAAAATATTATTATTTTTGTATCCTAGTAATAATATTCAGATGATGTTTTGGCAATATATATATATGTGATATATTGCCCACATCTAATAAAACCTCACATTATTATATGAGGCTGCCACTGCTTGTTTCCATAGAGGTATTATTGCTTTGAATAAATATAGATTTAAGCTGATCTAATTTGCATTTACTCGAAAAACATGCTTTCTTACTATAAGTAGGTTCTCCTTTCCACAGGTCTGACGTGGCTCTGGTGGCATCACCCGCATGTCTCCATATAGACAGATAAGTTTATGCCATATGGAAGATTCTAGACAGTAAGTAATAATATCTCCATGGAGACGAGCAACCTTTGCACTTAAAACTGAGATAACATGTTTTGCACGCATAGTACCACAACAAATATTACAAGTACACGTCCATATTTTGGATAATCAAACAGGCTATATATTATGCTATTTTCTGATCTATGTTAAAATGTTCAAACATACCTGGTGTTGTGTTTTGTTTCATTTACACATGTTAAACACACAAATCAAGAAGAAAACACTCTGTTCCACCTTGTGATGTCATGTGGTAATACATGTGCTCCACTGTTTGTTGGAAAACTTCATATACCTTCACCAGCATCATTTGGGTGATTTTCACTCTGGAATTGCCAATTTCTTCTGAACAAAAGGTAAAAGGTACCTGTTAACATGAAACCTTCCAGAACATTTTAAGATTTGGAGATGTAGACAGACTAATAAAGTACATTTTTGATAACAAGGTGGTAGTAATTACCTCATTTTGATAATAAGGCAACAACATTATAACATGGCTTAAAGTTCACAAGAATTTTGCTTCAGTAATGTGAGACCTTTAATTCATATAACAAACTAATCTGGTATCTGGTAATCTTCAGTATTGAAACCGTTACAATATGACAGCCCAAACAGGCACATTCAATTAGGCAAATCATTAGAACATTGTTAGCTCCTGTCTGTCTTTGACTCTTTGCTGATTTGTCCCCTGTCTGATATTCACTGATGCCCCATTGATCCAGAAGGTAATGAGACCGAGACCCTGAGACTGAACACTGGAGCTTTCATTCAAATATCTGCTCTTCCATGAAAAGGTCGATGATAAGTGAGAATCAAATCAAATATCTTCACCTAGGCCTATAATTACTATATTGATTTATCGTTCTATAAATTACAGTTGGAACAGTATTTTTTGGGCTTTAATTTGCATTTAAGGAGTACGTTTTTAAGTAAGATTTTTCCCTTGGTTTTAACAAAGAAATGTATATTTCTTCTTGAGTATCTTGTGTCTTGTTTTTACTATTTGTATTGACTTTGACTGTAATTGTCTTTGTCTAGTCTATGTTTGTGCGCAGCATTTTGGCCAGCTGTAACATTTTTAAAGTGCTTTATAAATAAAGTTTGTATTGTATGGTAAGATTTGAGCTAGACAGTTGAAATGACTTCCATGTCTCATTATAGATACAATTTCCTTAGGTATGCATACACATAAGCTTGTTTTTCATTCCAGTCATCTCTCTTCTCCATAGACACTGTGAGCTCTTCTTTAGATTTAACACCAGCGTCAGTTTTCAGTCGGTTGATGTGGGTTTTGATTGTTTTTCCTTCTTTCTGTGTCCATGTGAGGGTCCCAGAGGATGACTCTGTGTGTTGAAATCTGTGGATCTCAAATGAACAGCATCTCCCATTCTTCTAGCAGCGATATTGTTGCTGATTGGTTGATGGTTTTTATACAGCAATGTACTGTGCTCAGCAATCATGTGTAGTTGTCACTGAGGTCTCCCTTTGTTTTGTTAATGTCTCTCAGCTCTCAGAACCATACAATAGAACTGTCTTCACAATAGTTTTACTTTCTGTGCAAGATTTGATTTGAATATGTGAGGCATTTTGTTGAGCTGAGTTGTTGCTTTCCATGCAAGAGCTTTTCTTATTTTGTAGAAAAATATAAAACTGACTACTTACGTGTTTTGTATTGCAGCACATGTTTTTACTGTGCATTTAGAATAGCTTTGGGGATAATCCTGCTTTGAGGTATGTGTCTGTGGAATGATTTTGTTTCAATTTTATAGATAATCATCTATATTTTTAAAGCAATATATCACATTTCAAAATGTTATAATGACAGGCCTACAGCTGGGTAGATTTTTTTATTACTGAATGGAACAGATTCAAGTCTATCAGTAAGTACTTTCTAATGGTATTGCATGTTGTATACTTCTGCTTCTCGATGCTCGCCAATAAATACATTAATTTAAGTTGATATTCACACGTTTTTTGTGTTAATTAAAACGGTAACGAGAACATTAAGTCAAGGGGCAAATACCTGGGGAAACACACTAAAACATGCAGGTAAGTATTTTATTTTCATTGATTTTACATGTTTATATAGTGTGTGCTGCCATTGCAATTCCAAGTACTATCACGCAGGACTGCCCTGATTAAAGGCAGGTATTTCTGATTACAAATGACTGGCTGCAGATGAGGAGTTTGAAGTGTGTATACTTGTTAAAACAATCCCACTCTTCCTCTTATACCCAGACCCTGAACCTCCTCTCCCTCCCCTTTAGTCCTCCAGGTACTGCCAAGTTAACTGATATAACTGAAAAGTTATTTTGGGTGAAGTTTAAGTGTTTAGTCCCATTTTAAATAATGAGAGGAAGATTTGATCAAAGTAATGTACATGAATTAAACAAACAAACAAACAAACAAACAAACAAACAAACAAACAAACAAACAAACAAACAAACAAACAAAACAAAACTGTACATTATAATATTATTTGAACAGAGTTATTTAGAGTACCTGACTTGTCTGGGGTGCACAAGGCCCCGGATCTGTCCCTCCATGGCGTCCTGGATGTTGCCTGAGGAGTAGAGGCCGATGGGGGTGTTGTAGGACGCACTGACCACCTGGCGTGTGTCATCGATGTTAGCCGCTGCTATGAACGGCTGGGCTTTACGGTTGTGTGCAGTTCCAATGGGTTTGTACTCCTGTTGAAATGACCATCAAGAAGCTTGTTTTATCAACTAGGAAGTACAGTAGGACATACAGAAATATGATTGAAATTGAAAACATGAAGTGCCTGTCGATTCACAATCCAATCTCAAATTATAGCACTTCACCCACATCACTATTTCAAACAATCATGTATGTGTGTAGTAAAAAAAACTCTTTTAACTGTAACACATTTGTCCAAATTTCCTCCACCTTTCTCTCACACACCACATTTACACAGGCAGATGTCTTAAGTGTCCTGCCCAAAGTCACAACTTGCATCAACTTGCTGTAGTCAGGATTTCTCCTGGTGCTAATTCACTGTATGGTGCACTGATGCTCTGTATGAAGTTCCCGCCCGAAATCCGCCCAATATCCTGCCCACTTCGAAGTCCACTCTGGTTCCAGAGGTAAATATGGGTCATTTTGGTTCCTATTTTACTAAATAAACAGCCATAAGATACAAGGTCTAACCTGCTGCTCTGATTCTAAGTTCATTTTGTAGGGATGTGCTTTCCCCTCCTCCACCACACGAGGGGACCACAGTCTGGACTCGTTCCTGAAACATAAACACATTGTTTTCACAGAAACAAAAAACATACGAGTTTATGACACACTTTCATTCATGTCTCTTTATTTTCATGATTATTTACACTCTAGATTCTCACTGAAGGCATCAAAACTATGAATATCATTTGGAATATAGCATACAAAAAAAAAAAAAAAAAACTCTAAACTTGTTTTAGATCTTTAAAAAGAGACACCCATTACTTTGGTCACTGATTTGCACACATTTCTTGACCCTGACAAGGCACAGCAGTGAAAACCACACCAGACCATTTTTCCCACAATCAGGGAACCATTTATCTTCATAAAATGCTGCTTTATAAAACGAGCAAAGAGTGACTATTTTGGAATGGACTTTGAATATAATTTGTTTTTACTTTTTCTTCTTTACTACATATCTTGCATTATATATTTGATGTATGTATATAAAATGTAGAAAGTAATAAAGAACATGGGATAAAACATGTTATCCCACTTGTAGTGTATGTGTTAGCTACGTGTGCAGCAAAAAAATCATTTCAGAGTACTTTGTCAGGAGAAGTCAATGCATACTGTGCATCTGAAAGGGCTGTCCAATGCCACAGCGGTCAATAATTCAAAACAAAATATTATGTCTTTTGAATTGATAAAACAAAATCATTGACTTAAAGACCATGTATCAAATTGTAAAATGTTGATGTAAAGGCAGCTGTTTGTTTTAGCCTCAGCACGACATTGCAAAAATATTATACTTATACTAAAATATATACTTATACACCATGATATTTTAGAACTGCCAGAGCAGCTCCACTTTACAAGGCCTCCAGAGCCACTTGATCACTGACAATGGGACAGCGGGACAAAAGAGGAGTTGATAATGCACATTCACAAAAGGTTAAGGTCAGATTTTGGAACATGCTTTTTTGAATTTAAAAGTTCAACTCAGTTAGTATTCTAAAAGTTCAGCCTTTATGACTTGAATAGAAGAAAATAAGAACTGATTTTTATGATTATTTATTCCGTTTTGCAGTCTGCTTTTGTATTGTGTTCCATTTACTTATACCATTGTACACACATTTGCCTTATAGTGAGGCTACTGACAAGTTAAGTCAGGTGATATAAAAGTACTCCATACATGCAGTAATGTAAAGAGTGGATATTATGCAATTGTTTTTGATGAATACTTTTTTTTTAAACAATAGGAGCTAACACACTGAATATGTTATGTGTTAGAAATGAATATCTCATAGAATAATACTTCTTCAAGTACCAGATGTCCTCAGCTTTAAAACATTAGGTGGTTTTCCGTAGTGGACAAGATTTTGTGGTGTTTATGGAGGATTTGTATTTTTTTAATGCATTAAGATTATCATCTAATTTGTGTTTAGTTTTGGAATATGGTTAGTGAGATTTGAGATAAGATTAGGAAAAGGGTCTCAAAGGCTGGACTGGGTTGAGGACCATTGATTACCAACATAATGCTAACTGATGCATCCATTACTTTACAGGGAATGTTTTTAGTAATTTCTTCACAGGCTTTATGGGTGTAATTACCAGTAGAGGGCAGCAGAGAGTAGTTCAGCCAATATATTTCCAACAACATATGTTGGACCACGATTCAGCAAACTTAAATCACCTCTATTTTTGTTAATGTTTGTAGTACAAGTACCTCTCCACAGTGAGGTGCAGCTGGCTGGTGGCCTCCTTGATCTTGTTCTGGGCCTCACAGTGCAGCATGTCAGAGGCTGGGACCCCATCTATGGCCACGATCACATCCCCGGCACACAGATTAGCAAGGGACGCTTTACTACCTGGGGTGATCTGAACAACACAACAGCACAAGAGTCAGTCCATTTAAGTCAAGCTGGTTAATTTCACAATGTTAAGTCTGATCTGCAAATGTTAAGTCTGATCTGCAAATCTTTATTGACGAGGATAACTTCTTAAATATATTGACATTTCTAAGCAGTCAGTGGATTGGGTGACATGGAGACAGCAACCATTAAGAGGTGCAAGAGAGAAAGGTATAAAAGTTCCACAACTTTATTATGTATATTTTAATGATTCATGCTCACCATGCCGGGTCATTTTCCAGACTGTCCACATGATCAGTGATTACATGAGACTGATCACATGATCAGTTTGACAGACTGATTATATCTGAATTTACCTATTTTCATTCAACATGTATTGGAGACTGTTATCTTGGTGCCTGCCTGTAACTGGAACTTGCTAATAACAAAGCCTGCTAATGCTGCTATGCTACATTTACATACTACACTTCCTCATAAACAACATTACGACAAGTAGCAAAAGACCCATCAGGTCAAATAAAGTCACACCCACTCAGAGTAAGAACATGCTTCACATGCTTTTCTTTTTTTTCAAATCGATAATCTCTATATTGTGCAGCTGATGTCAGCTGAAACCCAATCAAATAATCAAAAGGCACTGTATCATAATCAAACAGAGAACTATCTATTTGAGACAGGATTTCTATCACACCTCTCCTCACACGGGTCATGACCTATACACAGCGAGGTTCGATTACTCCTCAAAAAATTCTCAATGAGCTCTTGCATCTATAAATAAGTGTTGAATGCAGCAGAGGAGGTCCCGTGGTGACAGAGGAGCAGTGATCTATGATAGAACATGTCTTACATACCTGCTGTCTGGATTTTATAGCATTGACTGTTTCCTGTCAGCATCAGTGAGCAAGAAGTTTTATTGGACAAGATTTTTCTCTCCATTCCCCTCAGCCTCAACATTGTACAGTTAGTTACAGTGAGTTACAACAGTTAAAACTTTGCTACGTCAACTGGGCCAACGTTCTCCAAGGTTACTCCAGTACAGATGTATATTTTATAGCAGCTCTAAGGGTCTACATTATACAGTGTTTTGATTTATCTGTGAACTAGGAAGTAGCCAGTGCTAGTAGATGTTAGGAGAGGCGTGACAGGAAAAATCTGTCCTTTGCAAGCCATGAATAATTATGGTATGATGCTAGGAATATGCTATCAAAAGTGAGGAATACTTTTCTAGAGCTGGAAAAAGTTTAAAACTAACATGTTCTGTTTTTAAATGTCTTAAGAGAGTAAAAATCAGGAAGAATGCCTGGACATTCCCGGAGTTGCTTCATTTACATACAAGATTGTGTCTGCTATATAGTTATACTCTATGACATCAGTTGATCATTGTGTTATTTGGCCATTTTAAATCACAATATTGATCTAAGACAATGTGCAATAAAAGATCAAAGTTCTCTGTCTTCTGTGTTAGAAAACTGTGGTGCCCAATGGGAGCTGACGTCGCTATAAACATCATCACAACAAACGTCATGACATCAGGCTCCCCTGTGTTCTCTGGCCGTCTTCTGTCAGGCCAAAGCTGGCACACTATCACAGAAGTAACAGAGATAGCATCTAGTGGTATTATGCCCAGTCTATTTACAGAGTGTAATTTTGGTACAGTGCAGGACGAGTCCTGAGGAGAGACCTTTGGGGTGTTCAGTTCGCAGTCTGAGGAGCTGATGAACGATGTGATAGGGACTTGTGTTTATTCAGTGCACAGATGGAAACAGAGCAGAGCGAGGAGGAGCGAGTCCTGACCAAACATGGCAGTGGCACATACAGACAAACTGCAGGGAAACTCCTGCTCCGTCTGATGGCCTCTCTCTGCCTCTCTATAAAAGCTCTAATGTTACATTACTTCAGTACAGCTTCCTGTTCCTGCCACTTCTCTCATCACATTGCACACATGCGTGGGCAAACAACAGGTGAGGGCTGTCATGGTTTTGGAGGCCTCACAGTGGTTTTCATTCACCACTGATGACGACAGTTCTAAATTTAGATCACAAACTACTGCTCTGATAAACACAGAAAAACTGGTTTCACATATAAAACATATGAACTTAATTTGTTCAAGGAATGATTTATTTTATTTTATTTTTTAATTTAAAACAAGAAATAGAGACTTCAGAGCAAGAGGGAGCAGGAGTTTGTATGTTTCCCCCATAAACCCAAAACATGCACAACATGTGGAATTCTCAGCAAAGGTAGTCCTGACCAAGTCTAGTTCAACATCTGGAGAGAAATCCTTGTGCATTGCTCCTGACAAAGTTGTCATAGTGGCACAGGTTATAGGATGGGCCAAATGTAAATAATTCATTTTCCTTACGAGTACACCACCTTAGCCTTAAATAGTAGTGGCTGTTTAAACAGATTGGTGATGTCAGATTTTTAAACCTATGAAGTAATTTCCAAACGAATCATGTTATTTGGCATTCAGTTCAGATTTCCAAAACCATGTATCCACTCTGGCTCCATACACTCAGTGCATGAGTAGCCAGACTATAAACAGACTCATGGAAATACTATATTTATTGTAAAGCATCATTTACTGATCTGGTCCTCACCAAACTGATATGTGCCTCTGAACTGAGTTCTACATCAGTCTGAGATGATTTTCTCCCTGAAAACCATAGAAATCAATGATCAGAACAGCCAAACAAATACTTACTTACTTAATACACAATGACTGGTCATGCCAAAAAACATGACAAAAGTGAGATAAGCTGAAAAATGTAACTTTCTTTATATCCAGTTGAGAGAGGGGGACATGTATTCTAAATAGTCTTTATTTCAGCTAAATTAGTCAGTTGGTCTTGTTTTGTTTGGTCATTGATTATTTGGTTTCAAGACCTATCATAAGCAAACACTTAAGCCAAAGTCAAAGATAAAGATAAATCCTCAAGAGTTTGTGATCGCAATTGTCATCTTTCTGACAAAGTTAATCGATTTAAAATGTAAAATTCTTGATTCAAATTTTGTCTATCATTAATCAATACTGAATCTAGTTCATCATTATTTAATGATACTTGACACGTTTGATGGATTGAACTGTCTAATGAAAAGTACTGCATTAGAAACTTAATACACTGACTATTGGGTCGAAAAGTTCATATCAGGTCCTGTCACAACATGTGGTATTCGGCCTCCTCTGCTTTAAATGCCATACAGTTTAATCAGAGGTCTACAGAGGACAGGGGCAAGAGAGGAGAGGCTCTGGCAGGGCTGACTTACTGTCATTACACAGAACATGTTGATAATACCTTTGCACCATTTATCATTCAAAGAGCGCTCTCGTTTGTCTAACATCAAAACCAGAGAAGGAAACCAATATCCCAAATATCTGAGGCATGCTGCTGTGTCATGTCTAATGTAACTGCTCATGTTCTAAGCAAAACTCAAGCAAAAAGCATTTTGTGAGGAGGCTATGCAAACATATAAAATGGCTGCTTATTGCATCTGACATAAAAGATCTGACCAGTTACACTGGGACTGGTTTAAGTATGCTACATCTACAAGCTTCTAAGAAATGCCCAAATATTAGTGGTCATAATATAGAGCCTTGTGGAACTCCCATTATACTGTTTATTGGGCCATACATTCATCTTTCAGTTTTATGACTCCCTTCTCAACTGTAGCAGGAGAATTTTAAGCCTCATCATCCTTTCCTCCTTTCATCAGCATTTAAACCAGGAGTCATCAATAAATGAAAATGTACATGTACCTTTAAATACCTTTTAATATACGTATACATGTTTCAAATATTTTCCTGTGCAGTGCACTACTTTTCAGCCTCTCCACCACTGTTCATGGTTTTCATCAGAAAACACTGCTCTCTTACACATTAAATTAAAGCTTAGTTGTAAATGGTAATTTCATGTGAATGTATTATTCTGATACAAGGAACATTACGTGAATCCTCACCAGAGGACTAAAGCACATCTCCCAGGTTTCTGTCTGAATGGGCATAGCTGGTGACTGTGAGCTCAGCTGCATTTGCTCTTCGTGCACTAATTAGTGAAGCACGCTCTGTTACTATGGTAACCTAAGCCTACTGTACTATGCTTTTAACATAAATTGAATAAGATGTTGTAATGTAATCTAAATTAAGACCTGGGCAGTCCTGGTTCAGTCCTTGTTTAATACATGTTCATGTTGTTCTGTACACCATATATATGAATGGACATAGTTAATATATTGCGCTTGCCGCCGCATGCCAAATAGGAAGTGCACCAGGAGGCTCTTCTGGCTCCTTCTGACCCTGGCTCCCACTGCCTCGCCCCTCTCTCTGCACCTGCTGCTGTGAGCCTCATCATTTTGCTCTTAAAATGTTCATATTAATCCGCTCTACATGATTCAGAATTTTTTCCCACTATTTTATCTGTCAAAAAAATATGTTCTTAACATAGAGCCTGACTCCAATTCACTCCTCTAACTGTGAGCATCGAGAGCCTCACACTTGGTTAGTCCACTTCTTTTTTACAGTCTATGGTCCTTAGGAAGATTTGATTGTGCAGGTTTTAGGTTGATATGGGAAACCAGAGTGCCTGGAGGAAACCCACAAAGACACAGGGAGAAACTTGCTATGAAGTGTTAGTGCTAACCACTCACCACCCCAAGTGTAATCCATGTGTGTAAAATGAATGTTAATTAATCTGCTTGTCTGTTACTGACCAATGACTGTTTCAATGTTTAATTTCTTAAGTTTCTGTTGGTTAAATCCAACATTTTGACTAAATTTAAAGGAGTTCAGGCCTGATGTAAATCAAATTTAAACCTACTCCAGACCATGGTTAGTCTTGGTTTAGGCCTGAGAGCCTTAGACCTGTGTTAGTCCTATTTTAAACTTGTTTTAGTCCAGATCTTGTGCCGTTACATTACACCTGTTTCTAAAAGCACAACATTAAAAAGTTGAGCGGTTAGGTATTTCGGACTCCAGGAAAATATAACTGAAGACCTCTGGTTTTGACCTTGTTTACTCATTCAATTGCAATTGGATCATTTGTGTTTTTCCTGTTTTATTAGTTTGTGTATGTCCTACCTCCAGACCAAGCAGCTGTTGTAGAATGTTCAGGAGTGGTGAGCTCATGATGCTAAATCGCAGCCTGTTAGCTGCACTGATTGAGCTGTGCGCCTGCTCTCTGCACATGTCCCACACCAACGTAAGCTGCTATTTGTATCTAAGCCCAGTGTTTAGGGGAGCACAGGTGTCTGATGGGGCGCTCACCAAACAATAGACTTATCTAGGGCCAAGGCCATGTTAACATAGTATATTAGCAACAGCGCTACAAGCACAATAGCAATACTTTTTGGGTTGGAATATATTTTTTTCCCAGATAAATGGTCACATTTATAATTGAACTGCCAACCTTTCATCCAGAGGATGAGCTACTGGGCCCCCAAATGCCCTTCTTGTAGCATCATGGTAACTGCACTATGTGCCTAGACTAACATCACTCTATTGATAGTTTGCAGCTAATGTTATCAACATTCCCTATGAGTGTGATGCTAACTGTAGGAATGCTCTGTCTGAGTTTTTTTTTTTTTAGATTTTAATCTGAGTTTTATTTCAACACAATCTGACCAGAAAGAACTGACTGGAAATGGCAGGTGAGATGATTTGTGTTGACCATGAACACCCATGATTGTCAAAGTCTCCTGAAAATATATTGTTTAAATCAATTTTAATTTTTTCTTGAGTTTTCAGACCATCTTAATATTTATTTTCTTGTGTTTGCTAATGTGTTCATTGTGTCTCTGTGGTAACATTCTGCTAATACACATACATGTAGATCACCCCGAGCATGATGTCAATGTCAAGTATCAATACTAAATACTTAATATGTTTTTAGAAAAGTTAACTCAGTCATACACATGTGGCACTCTGGACGCAAGGTGGGTGGAGTGTTTGCTCATGGGCACAACAACATTGTACCAACAACTTTTGATTGCCTAGTTGATATTTATATTTGTAAATAAGACCATTAACATTAATGTAATTCCTGTGGAGTCTTACCCTGGAGATGGTGAGGGGCTGGTTGAAGTCCTTGCCCCCACTCAGACGGAAACCCCATGGAGCGGGCCCCTGCAGTACGATGCTCAGTGGCATGTCCCTGTCCTGTGAGTGCTCCTGTCTCTGCTCCTGTCTCTGCTCCTGTCTCTGCTCCTGTCTCTGCTCCTGTCCTGTCCACTGAGGGCCTGCTGTAGCCTGGGACAGCACCACTCGAAGCTCTGGAACTGATCTGACAGAGGAGAGAGCTAAGGGAGGGCAGCGGTATAAGCCCACCCCTCTGGAAGAAGTGAACGTGAAACTAATACTTTTTTCAGTTTGTATGAACTTTTTATTTTCTAACAATGGTTTAAAGGGCACATAGAATGACAAATCTACTTTTATGAGTTTTTAACCATGTTATAGTTCTAGCGCCATAAGTTTATTTGTATTTCGATGTTTTATTAAGAGAGAGAGAGAGAGACACAGACAGACAGACAGAGTGAGGTTGAAAGAGAGACATGTACTTTATTACTTTATTGATCCGGTGATTCTCAGTCACCTTTGTGTCTCAGTGCAGCTTAAACAGGAGGACAAGTCAGGTAGGGTCAGCCATTAGAACAGCTTGATGAGAGGAACAATAATGGTGTTATTGTATTTGAGGCTTTAGTGCTCTGGAAAATTCTTTTTTCTCCCTAACCCCCATCTCCACCCACTTCTCTGATTATTTCAGACTCAAGGTTGGTCGAAAAATGTCACATAGCAATAAAAACATAAATTAAAATCTACTGTTTGTCACAGTGAAATGTCACTATGAGGCAAAGCTTTTCGAACCAAGGGATTTTCTATCAATGTTTGAATTTCTAATCAAAAAATATAAAATGTATATAGTGGTCAATGACAGATAATAGTCTGTTTTTTCACAGTAGGTTGTTGTCAATTGTTGCCAGCAGAGGGCGTCATACAGTTAAGGTCTAAAGAAAAGTGCTGTTTAGTGTCTGTGTAGTTTTAGACTCAAATGCTGAATACATTTTTTATTTCGATGTATTCTGTGACAACATATAAAAACAACAAACAATGTGAACCAGTTTTAGATCATTATTTAGTATAATCCTGAACATATTCTGTATTTTTTATCTTTCAGTGTCAGAATTTTATGGGTGTCTGATACTGTGCTCTGAGAAAAATCGACTGGCTGTTTATGACTTTGTGTGAGACGTTCTAGTTTGGACTCTGGGAAAGATGCCCCCCTCCTCCTCTTCCTCCTCCTCCTCCTCAGTGAATGCTGCTTTGCTGCTCCTGTCCTTATTTGGTCTGGAGACGCAGCTCCGCTCTGAGACCCATTCTAACCACTTCTGATGTGGACTGTCCACCAATGCCCTTTGCACACACTCTTGGATTGATTTGTTTCTATAAAACCACAACTCTTCATCTTTTTGTTGACACTTGCTCTCCAGCTGGACTAGTGTTGCTCTACTGATAATAATACAAAAGCAGTCTCTCTTTAGACAATAGTTAGCTTTAGACAAAGGTTATTTTCAACATTAAATCATACTTTCTGTTATACTACTATGTGGTCTTATCTGTGTAATCCCTTGATACTTTTTGCAATTTTATATCCAAAACCTCCAGTGTTTTATGTGGCAACATGTTAACAGCCAGTGTCGACAAATAAAATAACACTATGTAACTTTTTTGGTCACCTGGTTGCATGCATAAGGATGTTATTGCTTTGCTTTACTTGGAATGGAAGGTGGTCAAGTTACAGATCAGTTCTGTGGAAAGGCATGCCTACAGAAAAGACTGCATGTTTTTCAGGAGATATTTTTTAGTAAAAGCAGCTGTAAATAAACAAGTGCATGCCAGATACGTTTAATGCCATACTGAGGAAAGTTCCAAACACAACTACTCATGAGTTTCAGCTTCCTGTTAGAGGTGACAGTTTGAGGACTTTTTACTATTCAGAAGATGTAATATTTTGTTTGCCGTCATCATTCTGAAACCCACATCATGAAGTTAAACACGTGGCGGACCTTCAACCAGAAATGGTTCTGTAATGCACCTTTTAATTGCTATGATGTAATGTGAGCTGTTTTTTTTTTTTTTTTTGAGTAATGAAAGTAATGAAAATGATTTCACTGCATTTCTGGATGAAAACAAAAAACAACAAAAAACAATTCTCCCTACTGATGGGATTGTTAAGTGATGAAGTCACTTCTGGGTCCAACTGTGAACTTCACAGCTGAGTTCCAGCTTTTATTTTGACATTATGCCATAGTGTTGTGTTAATTTTGATTAAACAAGAGACAGTTACATATGTTTAATCAGAAATTGTATCAGAATGAGGAAAATTGTAAATATGTCCATTCTTTCCATTGTTTTATGTATTTCTTTTTCTTTAAAAAATAAATAAATACCAAAGTATGTTGCGTACAAGCTAGATTTTTATTAACAATTCAGCTGCATAATAATCCAACACTAGAATATGGTAGAAACACCTATAATTATTATCGATACTCACTCATCATTCCATGTAGAAATACTGTAATTTCTGCAGAAGTTTACCTGCAAACAGACCTGGTTTATAAAACTTAAGCCTCCACTGATTTTATGTTGAGGCTTTACAAAAAATAACTATTCATAGAGCAATACATGGGGAAAACATCCCAGAGATAGAAATAATATTACACAAGATAAACCAGCATTCATGTTGAGCTTATTTAAATCAATGAGATGTTTGTATAAGGTAAGGTAGGTAGTCCGGCTACAGTTAATCACTCTTCTATATCCGTATACTGTATCACCATAGCAACGGGTAAACAAATGAACTGCTATCTGGAGGGACTGGCTTTAACTAAAACAGCTACATACAGATTTACAACTTTTTCTTAATTGGTTGAAAGCCGGATCTGCAAACAGTTAAGTCTGGTTTGGGCCCAGTTTGGTTCTGATACTGTTCTGGTTAAATTCCAATTTTTATTTGATGCAAGTTCAAGTATGAATACATCCAAACTTGGATTTATTTCTTCAGATTATGAATTATTCAATTTTAGTTTTATCCATTTTTGGTCATATAATTTATTGTTAAGATTTTGTTGCTTGGGGTCCAGAATACACATTTCTTCAATACTTTACAAAGATGTGAGTCAGGTCACCAGTGAATCACCATGTTATCACCATGTTATCAGATAGGTGTGTTTGACAGGTGGATTAGCCAATCAGAGACACACATCAAATACCATCTATCAAAACAAATGGCTACTTAAGAGTTAAAAAATAGAAAAAATAGAATAGAATCACTAACAGGGGACTGAAAAACATTGCAAATTTCTGCAAAATCAATGAGCAGAGAACTAAACTCTGTTAATGTAAAGTGAGAGAAATTTGATTTTATTGGAAATGACCAATGAGGTCCTTCATTTCACATGCATCACTGAAAATAACAAATCTAATTGCACTTGAGCATTGTCGTGTTTGAAGTTTGGATCAGAATATTCTTCTCTTTCAATAAAAAATAAAGGTATATATACATTGTGGATCTGCTAGACATAAGGTTTCAATTCAGGATAAAAAAACACACAGTGAAATTTGATAAACCTAATATTAACACTCATTATCATGTAAACTCCTACATACAATATTAACTAATGAACTGAGCCATTAGCCTCCATAGCGCCTGTTAAAATAAAACAAACCGTGATGAGCAAAGAAAAGAGAGGAAACTGATGTTGGGTGACAAAAACATGACTTTATAAAGCAGTGGATGTTGGCCATGTTACAGCACATACAAAAGGCTTACAAAACTACCCCAGACACCATGCTGTCACGGCGGTGTGGGGTGATGTGAAGGACGGTGATGCCACAACAAAATACATTTAAGGTGCTTGCCTCAGTGTCCATCCTATTGTGACAAAAAACAAAACATAAATCAGAACGTGAGGGTGACACATTATCTCATAGCATAATACAGGGTTTAAAGATGCAATGCAAGAGTTCCCACGTCGGAACATAAATAACATAAAAACAGCATAGACCCCAAATTATTTTTTATCAACTTTTCAAATGGTGTGACAGATAAATATGGCAAAATATTATTCTGTATATTGAAAAGCCACTAATAAATATAATACCTAAAGGTTCAGGACATCTTGCATACACTTGGTGGATATTACTTCCCATAGCCCGCGCCACAGTGACCTCTAGTGTTTAAACAAATAATAACAATGGAAGTAGAAACAAACTGGTTTATGTTGTTAAAGTGCATCATACTAATGGCTAAACACTGAAGATAAAAAAGTACATTCTAAATTATGTTTCATTATTTATGGCGGAACCTGCTGTTTGAAACATGAATGTTTTTGTGTCCTGGTGATGAAGAGACTGGTTTTATTAAATATGAAAATACACTTATTAAATTATTATGTAGCAAAATGGCATTTGAAGTATCCATGAAAATTTGAATTGTCAAGTGACCCTACTTATCACCCTTAATAAGTACAATTGTACAGTGAACAAAAATGCATGGAAGTCATACTTATATCTGTGAAAGGAATTTGGATCTCGGCAATGTAGAATTCATATTAAGTAAAATGTGTTTTAATGTGTTGAATTTCTGCAGCTTCACTTTTTCACAAAGCAAAACGGCTTGGGGATGTTTAAGGATACAACACTGTAATTTAAGGACAACTCTCCTACAGACTAATAAAAAAATATCTAAATGTTGTCTCTGCCCTTATCCACTCAGATGTGATTATTGTTATGAGTTTGTAAAGTTTCCTCTAGCTCTGAAGAAAGGTCACTCCCGGATAGAAAAATAAGGTTTAAAAACACATTTCAGACCAGTCTTCTGTCAAAGGTGGCTAGTAAGAGCTAAAAGTTCAGTGTGAAACTGAGCCCAATGCCTCCTGGGATGTGGCAGCAGCAGGACAGCGATCATGTGACCAAAGTGGGCAGGGCCAGGGTCTGGAATCATTATTATAGCTGCTTCACGTAGTTTCCTGGGAAGGTTCCAAATAACTTGCTCCTTCGGGACGTCCCTTCACAGACACACAGCACAAAGCTGGGTTAGAAAAACAGACCGCCAGAGGGGGCGCTCCTGCCCTCTAGTGGATATTTTCCTCAACAACTTTGATGGGGACAAAAGATGTAAGGGGTGTGATTTCTACAATACAAATCATTGACATTATATTTCCCACATTATAATGGTAAAATTTGGTGGAATAAAAATAAGGGCACACATTACAATAAGGTAAATAAAAAAGCAGATTTTGATATACAAATACAAAATATACAGGTTTACTATGGTTTCAAAATGTGTCTTTTTTGCTTTTTTGACTGTCTGTATAAAAGGAATAGGCAACACTGTTAATGTCCAAGTATCAAATCTCCAAGGTACGAAAAGAAAATTAATCTTCAGCCCTCAAATCCAGCCACTCATTTTTACCCCCAGCCCAGGTCTACAGCTAATCCTGCTGCAGTAAAACACATGTTTTTTGGAAGAATACGTTGGAATTTCTTGCATAGTGGTTTGTAAGTTCAGGTTTATTGAAAACAGTCTCTATTTGTCTATGTTCATGAACTCTTATGTGTGATTTGTATTGTCTTACCGACAAACCAGCCATCGTCACACTTCTCCATCACGTCCACTATATCTCCCTCTCGCAGCTCCAGCTCGTCTTCATTGCGGGGCAGGTAGTTGTACAGGGCCTGGTACCTGCACCAATCAACATACAGCTCAGACTAAGGCATATGAACAACCACGCAGAATCATGCATTTCAGAACATTTTTTGGTCGGAACTACAGGATTAACAAGCTTTATAAATTCTGAGCTCCAAATGAGATTTCATATTTTGTTAATAAATTTAATTATATTACCTACAGAATGAAGAAGACCATATTTCTGATCTGTTATAACTGTTATTTTCTCATTAACATATAACAAGAGTTGTTTTTTATTTCATTCACACATGTTTAATATATCCTGCATATTTAGTTCTTCTCTCAAACAGAAAACACTGTTCCACATTGTAATGTATACAGGAAAGTTCCACATGTTCACAAAAATAATTAAAACAAATTTAGACCAGGAATGATCAATCTCTGCTTAAAAACTGTTAAAGGTAGTTATCTTGAAAATGACTGCTTCATGTGGAACAGAGCATTTTGAGCTTTGGAGATGTAGACAGTCTAATAATAAAGGATTATTCAAACATGTGTGAATGAAACACACATAACTCCAGGTATGTTTTTATAACATGGCTTAAAGCTCACAACGTTTAAGAAATATGGTACCTTTAAAGCATAATAATAGCTATGATTTTCATTAAATTATTTATTTTTGTAGCTGTAGTTCTTGACAGAATGATAAAGGAAAGTGACTTACGGGTCACCTCCTCCATGGAGCGCATCCTGCACGAGCCGCTGAGAGAAACAGAGCACACAGTTAGTGCACGTTAGTTTCACCAGTGCTCATTGCATTTGGCTCCACCACTGTATTTGTTGTAGAGATTATGAAGATGGGTGAGTAGGCCTGTCATGATAATTTATATATCCACTTATTGTTCAGCATATAAAAACTGAAACAATATTTTGGGGAGTCAATATTTATCTTTGCACTAGTGGGGGAATTTGTGTTTTTTTGGTGTGTTTTTTCTGTAGACTTAAGAGCTTAAGAAAGTTGAATAGTGATTTCAATGGCGTATTCAACGTTACAAACTAAAGTGTTTAATTATGTGATTTATTTGTTGCATGTTGTTTCTTTAAAAATTAGAATAGTTTATTATATATAATCTCAATATTATTGTTTATTGTCTATATTTTCTTCAGTAATATATCTTCACAGTAATTACTGCATCGACTTCATTATCGAATATAAATGAAAGCTGGAACAATATATTTTGGGGCTCAATATTTATCATGTGCACATTTTCTTTGCAATAGGGGGAGATTTTTTCAATTTTATGTAATAATTTAAGATATAAGCTGTAGAATGTTAAATAAATAAATTCTGTTGCTAATTATTAGTTAATTCTGCCATTTATATGTTACAGCACATACCTTTTAATGATATTTAAAAATGTATTCACTGGGATCATCCTGTTTTGCGTCAGCTGCATAAAGTAGTTACAATATTTTATCAATATTTTTTGTGTAGCGATATATCACACTTGAAAATGTGTTATCATGACAGGCCTACAGATAAGGACATGCTCCCTACCCTCCGACCTCTACCAGAAGACATGTAGGACCTTCGGGACAAGATGGGGCTACGAGGAGGTTTACCACCAATCAGTACGTCCTGCTCAACAGTTAGAGAAACCAAGTAACCACCTCTGAGGCACTTTATACTATAAGAGCAAATCTAGCTTCATGATACACTCTACATAATGCAGCATGCTCCAGACCACAGCCCTGACCAAACACATCTCAAATTAAGTTAGTTCTGAGAAAATTAGTCATCAAATTTCAAGCAGACCCAGAAGAACAATTATTGATTAATAACTGTGCAAGGCATTTAAAAAAAAGCCTTGTTAATGCTATTTCTTCATTATGTGTTATTTTTAATTTGATGAATTTTGCCCATTATGACAGATAACCATAATAAATAAATTATTAACATCATTTGGCAGCAGGGAAGAGACAGAATTTCTACAATAGGTAACGACACACAAGATTGGATCCATAAGAACGAGACAAGGTAAGATTTTTATAATAATATAATTTATAATAAATGCATTGCATGGTTCAGTTCACAATTTTTCCCTTATAATTTTTGATTTATTTTACTGAAAACTCTAATTTGAGCACTGTTTTTTGGAACTATGACTTCTCAAAACGTTAACCCACTAGTGTTAAACTATTTTTGTCCAATCCAAATGCAAAACCAGGGGAAAACTTGAACAGTAGGTAGCACAATACAAGAATTTGCACCAACATCACACACTTTGGCTGTAATACATTCTTGCACATTCTCTGTAAGTAATGCCTTGTTTTTCTGTTGTTGTTACGAGAAAGCCACCAACACACACCAAAATCTCATCAGCCCTCAGTGTTCACACACCATTCAGCACATTCC
>JACN01091953.1:0-10984 GCA_000787155.1 Scartelaos histophorus
TTCAGAATGATTATTTCCCTGTAAACTTGAAGCAGAACATTTTAATCCCGAGCTATTTCATTCGGAACGGTTAATTCGGAATTAAAAACCATCATGTAAACATGGCCAGCGGGAGGGCATCTGAGTAAACCTCGGCCCCAGATCTGATTCGTGGAGGTAAAATAAACACGTCGCTCCCGTTGTCGTTTTCCGAGAATCGTTTGTAAAACCCACACGGCTCCTCGGCTTCCACCAAACTCCCATTATTAACACTATTATTAGAAGGTCCCGGCGGTTGGACCAGCCTACATTCAGACTCCCTGTGGTCTCCTCTCTCTCTTTTTCACTCTCTCCGTCTTTGTCGTGATGATATCCACCTTTCCTCTCCCTCTTTTTCCTCCTTTTCCCGTCTCCCGTCGCTCTCCCTTTAACCCTCGGTCTGTGTTTCCATCCTTATTTCCCCCCCTGTCCTCTCCATAACTCGCTCCATTTCCCGTCCACTCTGCTTTTCCCTTTCCTTATTTCTCCCTGTCTCTCCATCTTTCTACTTCTCTGTACCTCTTTGTCTCTCCATTTTCTCACTCGGAGTTGTTTTATTCCCTTTTCTTCCATCCCTCACACCTCATTCTCTCTCTCTCTCTTTAAATCCCTTTTCTCTCTTATTCTGTCTCTCTCCATTTTCTCTCTCTCTCTCCCTGTCCCCATCCCCCTCTCGTCCTCCATCTCTCCCTCTTCTGTCTCCTCTTCTTTCCCTCTGAGAACAGCATTATTCCCTCTGCTCTGTTGGATCCACAGTCCCTGACCTAGAAACATCCAGGTCCAAACTGGTGCGTCCTCAGTAAATACACACATATGAACACACACATATGAACACACACATATGAACACACACATATGAACACACACATATGGACACACACATATGAACACACACATATGAACACACACATATGGACACACACATATGAACACACACATATGAACACACACATATGGACACACACATGAGAACACACACATATGAAAACACACATGAACACACACATGTGAACACACACATATGAACACACACATGAATACACACATATGAACACACACATATGAATACACACATATGAACACACACATATGAATACACACATATGAACACACACATATGAAAACACAAGTACACACACACACACACACACACACACACACACACACACACACACAAGCAGACGCACTATATAACACAGGTACCTTTACACAGGTAAAGGTGATACAGACAAGTACAAATACTGACATCTACTAGTATATAGTACAATGACAATATGGACGTGTACTAGTATAAGTATTTTAAATATGGACGTGTACTAGGATAAGTATTTTAAATATGGACGTGTACTAGTATAAGTATTTTAAATATGGACGTGTACTAGGATAAGTATTTTAAATATGGACGTGTACTAGTATAAGTATTTATATATGGATGTGTACTAGTATAAGTATTTTAAATATGGACGTGTACTAGTATAAGTATTTATATATGGATGTGTACTAGTATAAGTATTTTAAATATGGACGTGTACTAGTAAAAGTATTTTAAATATGGGGTTCTGTTCATTCTTTATGTTTTTATTTCTCTTCATTTAAAATCCAAATATGAAATGATTCTACAGAGACATTAGTGAACACTGAGCCTTGTGTTGTTGTGTCCTTAGGCAAGACACTTGGGTCAGTCTAACCTAAGGGCAGCTGTGGCTACACTATTTTACCACCACAGAGAATGAAATCAATAAATAATGTGCACAATTTCAAAGCGACTTTGAGCATCTGGGAAATGTTAAGATGCATTTGACCCTCGACCTCAAATCTGCAGAGTAAATGTCAAAAACCTCCAGATAAAACAGGTGGGTCCATGTTTACCTCCAGCTCACAGGCACAAGCTTCAACTACTGCAGCGATTTAAAGAAAAGTCCTGAGCAGCTCGATGAGAGAAAATACCAACAAACGAGAAAGATCTAGAAAGACGTGTCCTGAAATGAGAAATACTTCAAATATGCACATGTCTGCACGCGTCTGCACAGGTCTGCACAGGTCTGCACATGTCTGCACATGTCTGCACACGTCTGCACACGTCTGCACACGTCTGCACAGGTTTCTACAGGTCTGGCAGATGTGATTGCGACGGCTCATTAAGAATCCGGGGCTCTGTTGTCATTATTCTTACATTAGACCCTACCTCTCTCTCCAGGAGCCTTGGTGACTCAAACATTATACACCCCACTGAGAGAAGAGGAGGAAGAGGAGGAGGAAGAGGAGGAGGTAAAGAAAAGAGGGAGAAGTGAGGGAAAGAAGTGTAAAAAGAAGATGGGAAGAGAAGACAGAAAAGTAACAGAGAGAAAAGAGAGAGAAGGAGAGAAAATGACTTGAATTATAACCTTGAGTCGAGTTATTTAATGGGATTCCTTTTTTTATTTCAAGAATTGAGTCAAAACTAGTGCTGTCGGGATCCGAAATGAAGAACATTTGACTTGAGGAGATTCAACTCGATGAGTAAAATGATCAACGACCAATGGAGCAAGTGAGTTTTTCTTCATTCAAAAAACTGTAGATTTTGTTTCTTGTTGATTTTTTTAAGATGTATTTTCATATTTAAGTGTGAAAAGTCTTGCTCCATTGGCAAATCTACTAAAATTTGAATGAAACTTTCTTAATTCAAGTGATCATTGTACTCATGTGTAGTTCTATGTTTTACCGGCATGAAACTGTAGCCCATTTAAAGGCGAAAAGTCTAAAATCTCAAGTCCATATTTAACTACATGAATCAAAATTACGCCTCAGATCAGAGCAGATCATCTTAAATATTTAGACTTTTTTGAATATTGCAAAAGAGAGAGAAGAGAGAGAAAAGGGGGAGCGTGAATAAAATATGTGGAGCAAGAAGAAGAGAAAGAGAAGAGAGAGAGAGGAGAGAGGAGAGGCCTAAACTCAGCATCTGTTTGAGACATGAATGTTTATGAGGAAACTCCCACGGGAACCAGCTCCAACAGAGAAAGAGAAAGAGAAGAAAGAGGGAGACTGGGAGAGAGCGAGAAGACAAAAAAAAGAGCAAGAAGAAGGCTTTTTTGGGTTTTTTTTTTGCAGACACGTGACAAAAACACCACCTGCCGCCTCTGAAAACACTTTAAACTCCAAAGAAAACCTGCAATAACCAACAAAATCATTCATATTTAGTGTTTTTTTAGAGATTTTGCGTGAGTAAAAAGCTGATGTGTGAAGCTCAGTGTCTGCGAGCCGGCCCAGTGTCATGTATAAACCTGCTGGACGCCTCTAGATGTTGATGTGGCCTTCGCTTTTGAGTTCAGACGCCACCGACACGTCCTGGGAGTCATGGACCAATGGGACCAATTTATTACATCAAACAAATCAGCTGAGGCGGCAAAATCAATCGATCAATAACTTTACTCTTATTGTGATCTAAAACTACAGCGAACTTATGTTATAATCATAATAACAAGATTAATTTTCATATTTAAAGTACAAAAAGTCTTGTTCCATTGGCAGATCATTTTGTTTAGTGAAACGTACTCAAATTGTATTAAATGGCAAGATTTGAGTTTTTTGCATTGAAGACATTTGGTTTTTAAAATATGAAAATACATCTTGCTGCATCAAAAACAAGAGCAATCCGAGATTTCTGGTCTCCGCCAAGGGATGACGTGGACACAGAATCATCACCAAAATTTTACGGAGTCGTCCCCGCACCAAGATCTACCTCTGGAGACAATTTCATGAAGATCCGTCCCGTAGTTTCAGAGAAATCCTGTCCACAGACAAATAAATAAATAAACCGACTCAATCACATAATCTCCTTGGCGAAGAAAATAATGCATCGGGTTTATGCAGAGCTTTTCTAGACACTCAAAGACACTTTATAGAGCATTTTTTATTCACGACGCCAACACTCGCACACACTTTCAAACGAGGCAATGTGGTGAAGTGCCTTGCCTAAGGACAAGCTGGCGCCCCTCTGTGGCTCCTGGAGTTCACAGCAGTGACCCCATCCAAGTACTAACGACGTCGAGTAGATTTACTTTCTCTTTCCGGGTAATAATAACGTCACTGGATAATCGTCTCTGACTGGCTGATACGTCCAAGTTCAAATTTTTTAACTCGTTGCTAAAGATTAAAATTAAATGATTCTGAATTAAATAGATCGGATTTAAATGATTCTGATTGGAGTTTCCATGGAAATAATAATTCTGAGTTCAGGTTTAGATGGAAACAGGTTAAATCGTCTTTATTCCCTGGGGAAGGTTCTGATTGGACAGATACACAAACGTATTTTCAGCTGCTACCGGAGTTTGGCTTTTTTTTTCACTTTTTTCATCTCGCGCTACTAAACTTATTGCTTTTTTATTGCAGATAATTGTTTCATCAGATTTTGAATTTTACATACCACTGAATTTCTCACTTTGGATTTTTTAACTCTAATTCCAGTCCAATTTCCACAATAAAATAACTTAAATCAAAGAATTAAAAGTGTTATTATGACACGTTTTTCAAGGAATTGTTAAAGGAAAAAGTATGTGATTAATAATTTGTCATTTTTTTCCATCAGATTTTGAATTTTAAATACTGTTGAATTTCTCACTAAACACTGAAAAACATGTTTGAATTATTTTTATTCTGAATTTTAGTTGCTGAAATTTGAAATTTTCTAAGTATTTAAAGTGCTTTTTCTTTCACTTTTGCTGTTTTCTGCCTCGGCTCTTTTCATAATCTGTAGTTCTTACAGACGCTATGAACATGAACGGCCAAATTATTTTTAAGCAGAATAAACGTTTATGTAAATGTTCGCAGAATAAATTAAATCGACTTTACCATCAGAATATACCGCCCACTTAAATCAGAATAAAGTTTAATTCTGAATAATCATGAGGAATTCAGTGTTTACATGGACTTTTTTAAAGCAGAACTAATTTTTATTCCAAATTAAATTATTTTTAATCGGATTTAAAGAATTATGTAAACGGGCAGTCGTCTTCGCAGGTAAACTGGACGATTTGTACGATCTGTGGTCTGAACGAAGCTTAAGAGGACGGAGAGAAATGGGGACGAGGTTAATGAAACAGAGAGAAAAAAGACGGGGAGATCAATATCATGTGTAAATGGTGAATGTTCAGATCTTTTACGCGGCGCTTTTCCACCTTCAGGCCTCTCAGACCTCAGTCGCACCGCCAACGCTCGACCGGCTGGACTTTTACGTATCGGTTTAAGGTTTAAAGGAGACACCGTGAGCTCATGTTTGCTCCAAGGTTCTAATAAGAAACGAGAGGAGCAAGAGAGAGGAGCAAACATCTCCACAGACTCGAGGAGGAGGATTGTGCAGAAGATCAGCCACAATCAGCTCTGATGGACGAGAGCCAAACGACAGAGTGAAGGGCTGTGTTTACGGGAAAACCCTGCACGACAATCGCACCAACGCACCAACGCACAAACGCACACACCGTAAAGAGGCTCACGAGTGCCTCTCCACTGTTCTAGGACGTGAGCTCCTCCGCGGACGAGAAGACAATGAATAATCAGCTCTTCGAACGTCCGCGGGGAGGTTCACGAGTCAAAGTTTCCTGGCGACAAAGACCGAATTCAGACCAGAAACGACGTCTAAACACCCGCGTGAAGTCGCCCCATCGGTCCATCGTTTGTGCTGCTTTAACTAGGGAAATATTAATTCTTTTATAGGTCAAACTGGGGTCAGGAGCCTCCAGGAAGGTTCAAAATGCTCGAAAACGAACAATATGGAGTCAGTCGTTTGTGCTCTAAAAAGTTTTGTTTGTGCAATTCTGGTTCTTAAGATATTAACAGTTTTCTTTTGAGTTTATGACGTCGTTCAGCTTCTCAAAACGTCCAATCGCCTCAAAACAGGCAGAAAATTCTATGAAACGTTTGCATTTTGTTTGTGCTGCGACAGTTTTCATCTGTTCCGAGTTTATTTCTAAAATTATTCATTGTCATTTCTGCGGCGGTTACAGGACGTCATTTCTGCTCAGCTGAGGCAGCGACTTTTGCAAAACTGGACAAAACGAGTGAAGAGAAACGATCTGAGGCTGTGGAAAAGTCTCAGTGTCTTTAGGAACTCACTTTAGATTCATATTTTATATAATAACACAGACTTTTCCACAGCTCCAGGTTGTTTCTCTTCAATAGTTTTGAGGAGTTTTGCTGAAGCCGCTGCCTTTAGCTCAATGGAAATGACGTCATATAATTTCCGCAAACAATTACTAATTTTTGAAATATTCTCAGTACAATACAATACAAAGTTTGCTATAATTTTTAGTTTTGAGGCTATTGAAGATGTACAGAAAAAAAACACAAAAAAAACCATATAAATGTCAAACACAGATTTATGCTCCTGACATTGGAAATACTTGAAAAAGCTCAATAAAAACTACATTTTACAATTTTTTTTTTATAGATTTTACGACAAAATCATTAAAGACGTATAGATTTTCACAATTTTTTGCACATTCTATTATCAGTGCTGGGTTTTGTAATATGTAGGAAATTCTAGTTAAGAAAACGTCTTAAAAATGTCGTTATGTCAGTAAAAATAAATATGTTACAGAGTTTATTTATTTTGTGAGGAAAAAAGCAAACTTCCTGAACTCACAAAACATCAGAGCTGCAGACGGGAGCAGGAAGTGACCCTGATAAATCTGAAATAAGTTGATATAAGTTTGAAAATCAGAGGAACTTGCAGAGCGCTGATGGTTCATGGGCTTAAAAACTGCGTCTGGAGTTTTACCTGTGACGCAACAATCCAGGTAAAATCCAAATAGATTTTCGAGGGCTTAGAACTTTACTTATAGGTCAAGTCTGTGGAGAGACATCAGCGCTCACAAGAAGAATGTTTTTCAAGGTATAAAAACCAGTTCAATGAGCAAATCCATGAAGAAAAGTGGAGAAAAGTGACGCATTAAACCTTTATATAAAATGAAGTCAAATGAGTTTGTGTCGACATCCGAGTTCTGTCCAAACCGAGAAAGAGAGAAGGATTTTTGCCAAAACGCTATTTAAAAATGAAAAAAAAAAACCTTTTGGACATCGGCCATCTGAGTTTTCTATGTATTTTCTGACTTTTTAAAGATGCACAGTGTAACTTTACAGCAGGAGGAGGACGTCACCTGCTCGTTTCCATGGCGATAACAGCTCGACTTTACATTTATTTTAGTTTTTAGTTTCGCGTTCAGAGCAGATTTACCTTTGAGTTGTTTCTCTCCGTCTCCTTCTCTCGCTTCTTCTCCTCTTTTTTCTTTTCTTTCTGCAAAAACAACAGAAGAAGTGTCAAAAAAATCAGGGAGAAAGAGAAAGAGGAACGAGAGAGGAAAAGAACGAGAGAGGAAAAGAACGAGAGAGGAAAAGAAGGAGAGAGGAAAAGAAGGAGAGAGGAAAAGAAGGAGAGAGGAAAAGAAGGAGAGAGGAAAAGAAGGAGAGAGGAAAAGAAGGAGAGAGGAAAAGAAGGAGAGAGGAAAAGAAGGAGAGAGGAAAAGAAGGAGAGAGGAAAAGAAGGAGAGAGGAAAAGAAGGAGAGAGGAAAAGAAGGAGAGAGGAAAAGAGAACGAGAGGAAAAGAACGAGAGAGGAAAAGAACGAGAGAGGAGAGAGATGCAAAGAGAGGGAGAGATAGAGTGAAGATGAGGTGTGTGAGAGAGAGAGAGTGAAGATGAGGTGAGAGAGAGAGAGAGAGAGAGAGAGAGAGGGAAGATGAGGAGAGAGAGAAGATGAGGAGAGAGAGAAGATGAGGAGAGAGAGAAGATGAGGAGAGAGAGAAGATGAGGAGAGAGAGAAGATGAGGAGAGAGAGAAGATGAGGAGAGAGAGAAGATGAGGAGAGAGAGAAGATGAGGAGAGAGAGAAGATGAGGAGAGAGAGAGAGAGAGTGAAGATGAGGAGAGAGAGAGGATGAGGAGAGAGAGAGAGAGAGAGAGAGGAACAGAGGAGGAGAGAGAGAGAGAGGGAAGATGAGGAGAGAGAGAGAGAGAGAAGGAGGTGAGAGAGAGAGAAGATGAGGAGAGAGAGAGAGAGAGAAGATGAGGAGAGAGAGAGAGAGAGTGAAGATGAGGAGAGAGAGAGTGAAGATGGGGAGAGAGAGGCAGGGAGAGGGTAAGAAGAGAGAGAGAGGCAGACGACCAGAACAGAGGAGAAGAAGAGGAGGAGATGAAGAGGAAGAGGAAGAGGAGGAGACGTGTGGAGAGAATGGAGCTTCTCTGTTTACTGAAGGATTAGAGAATCTGTGTTCAGATTTAAAGAGAAAATCTGCTCCTGAACAAACAGCAAAGACCTGGAGGACGAAGAGCCTCACCCGAGACAAACGACAAACACCAACAACTGAACAACTGTACAAACGCACAACTGTACAAACGCACAACTGTACAAACACACAACTGTACAAAGCCACACGTCAATAAATAAACCGACTCGATCGCAAAATCTCTTTGAAAAAGATAATAAACATTACTGACGTTAGCAATATTTAATTGAAAGAAAAATGTAAATAGATCAAACTATTTAAGCAAATAATCACACAAACCATAAAGAATGACCAAAATTACCAAAAAAAACAGGAATACTCATCTCAATAATGAAAAAAATACTTAATACAAAAAGAAGAGTTCAGGCTCCTGCCCCCTGGAGCCGTGGTGACCTGGAGAAGGTCCAGGCCTCTGTTAGTTCTGCACAGACTAAAGTCACGCTCTGTGTGGGGATTCTTCATGCTGCTCTTCACCACGTCAGCACCGTCCTGGACGTCCTCTGGCTCCATGTCCAGTTCAGAATCCATTTTCAAATGTCAATGTTTATTTTCTCCACCAAGGAGATTATGTGATCGAGCCGAGTTATTTATTTATGTATTTGTCTGTGGACAGGATTTCTCAGAAAGTACTAGACGGATCTTCATGAAATTCATTTTCAAATGTCGATGTTTATTTTCTCCACCAAGGAGATTATGTGATCGAGCCGAGTTATTTATTTATGTATTTGTCTGTGGACAGGATTTCTCAGAAAGTACTAGACGGATCTTCATGAAATTTACCAGAGGTAGATCTTGGCCCAAGGACGACTCCATTAAATGTTGGTGATGATCCGGATCCAGATCTGGATTCTGTGTCCACATCATCCCTTGGCGGAGATCAGAAATCTCAGATTGCTCTTGTTTTTTAATGCAGTCAGTTGTCTTGCACCGTCCTACTTGGGTGAGATTTTGACCCGTCACAGACCCAGAAGCTCCACGACCTGCTGGGCCACATCTGCTGGAGGTCCCCCGGTGGGCGAACAAAACTCTGGAACTCTTTGCCCACTGAGTTACGTTCCATCCCTGACCTGCCTTTGTCCAAAGCCAAATTTAAAACCTACTTATTTAGAACAGTTTTGAACACGAGGCGGCACGGTGGCTGAGTGGCAACACTCATGCCTCACAGCAAGAAGGTTACGGGTTCGATCCCCGGGTCGCCCGGGCCTTTCTGTGTGGAGTTTGCATGTTTCCTCCCCGTGTCTGGATGGGTTTCCTCTGGGTACTCCGGTTTCCCCCATCAACCAAAAACATGCAACACCCTATGAACAGTGTACAACAAGGGACCGGCAGGGAGTCCCTCCCTCCTGTGGGCTCACCACCTGCAGAGGGGTTCATAGGGTCTGGGTCTGGTGCACAGAGTAATGGGCAGTGCTGCCCCCGCGACCCAGCCGGATTAAGCGGGAGAAGATGGATGGATGGATGGCTTTGAACACTTGTGTAATGTGTTTTGACCTATTTGTATGTTTATTGTTTTTTGCCATAGAAATAAAGTTTGATCGATTGAGTTTTACGATGTTTGTTGTCTGAGCCTGTGTCTATGTCCCAGTGTCAAATGTACATAACATAATAAGACCATCGCGTAGCTTTTACTGTGTTAAAAATGCAATATTCACCAAAACCAAGTAAAAACCCTGCACGTCTATCGCACATCTTCACATTTTAAACCACTCTAACGCGTGTCCACGCTGTTTCTACAGGAAGAAAAGAAAAAGAGAAGAAAAGAAAGAAAAAAATCCCATAAAGTCAATTGTTCAGAACACCTCTTTATATTCTGAACATTTCTCCAGACCTGAGACACGACCCCAGACGGGAGGAGAAAATGTGAACAGGACAAAAACGGAGAAGAACAAAACTTCACTTAGAGAAAAAAGTTCAAATTTCCATCAAATTATCTCAAAAGAGTACCATTTGTAAATAAGATCCACTTTTAGCAGGAGATTTATGGGAGATTATAGGACACTCCAAGTATGTTGGACTTTTCACTTTTTTTAATGTCTGTGTTCGTCTGTTTGGTCGTTTTGTGGGGCTGAAAATGAAATAAGTGGATCAGTTTTCAAATTACACTGAGTAACTTTTCTGTTCTGCAAAGGGCGACCGGATTTTCAAAATAAAAAACTGTTGTGCCCCCGGTTTGTGGAGCCACCAGCAAAGCCACACGGTGAATCTTTAAGAAAACTCGCACGTGCAGTAAATTTCGTTCATGTTTTTCCAGAATGTTCTCGCGATGGGGCAGATGCTACAATGATGCATGTGTTTGTCTTATAGCCGTCATTAAGGCCACACTTACAGCTGTGGCTCCTAATGTGATTTTAATGTCCTCCGCTCTGTCCTGACGTGCAGGCCGTCGTTAGCTCGTACGCTAGGTCTGTGTATGGGCCGAAAGGTGTGGAAGCTAACCGCTAATGGAGCTGCTAATGACCAGAGATGCCCGAGGAAAAGTTTTAGACGAGACCTGAAAAATATACCACAATTGCAGTTGGCTGAATGGAATATTAGGAAAGTTTCTCTGCAACCAGAGACCTGCCGCATGTGAGTAAATATAAATAAAGTAAATATGTGCGGAAAATGAGAAGAACGAAGCTAAACCACAAAGCAGAATTAGCGCCCAAACTGTATTCAGAATATAGACTAGAGCGAAGTCAGCCACAGCGTCCAGCTCCAGTCAAATGA
>JACN01022183.1:0-34881 GCA_000787155.1 Scartelaos histophorus
ATCTCAAACAGTCTTTGTATATTTGCAAGTAACACATTGCAGTTTGCTTTGTACATGTTGACTTTTTGCAGTATATACATTTCTAAATCAAATCATACTTTACTATTTTATCATAATTTTCTTTTTTATAATTGAGCAGCCGTATTGTTAACAAAAGCACTACACTAAACTGGTATGTAAGCTATTCACACAGTTCCACGTACTGCTTATTGACAGTACGCACACACAAATAGAGCATGACATGACACGAAGCCGATGTGGTACTATAAAGGAAGACGAATTCATTACACACAATCAGCACAATGCCAAGAAATCCTCTGCCAAGAAACACACAATTGTATAGATTTGCAGAGTCAATACCGGACTGTTTTTGAAGTTTAGAGCTGTGATACAATAAAAGAAAATCCAAGTCAAAAACATGCGCAATAGATAAAACCCTCCAGCTAAAATAAACCAAACCAAGCGTAAGATCAAGAGTCCCTAAGAGCTGCACTGTGGCGACAAGAGCGACAAGAGTGGGTCAAATGCAGAGCAAAAATTCCCTTCTGAGACAATAAAGTGTGTCCTTTGGTAAAACATACACAGGAATGAGCTTGATCCACCGCTGCCAGACTCAGTTTATTGCACAGAACAGAAATAATGTGTCGTTAAACGTGTTGTTTGGTCGTCTTTCTCATTAACAGTGGCTTTGCCCGGTCTTGATTTAGTGCTGACCTCTATTTAGCCGGAGATCAGACTGAGCGCTGTCGTTTCAATCTCTCTGGTTAAGTCTTATTTCCCTCGTCGGTGTGCTTGTGTCCCGGCCTCTGCGGCGAAGTCGGTGACAGGCGTTCGGATAGATGGGACCCGGCGAACACCCCCACACGCCACTATTATTACCCTGTCTGTGAATCCACCTGCACGTTTGAATAGTTTTACTAAACCCTTACTCTAAGTCCAAGTTATCGTCGTAAAAGATGCCGCTAAGTCAGTTTTGTTGTTTATTATAGGGCTGTTTTAACATTTAAAGATCCTGCATTACACAGAATTGACTCCTGTGAGCTTTAAAATACGCAAAAATGTTGTTACCTCATCAAAAATACACTGGAGTTGTGTTCAGTTTCATTCACACGTTTGAGAAACCACTTATTATTAGTCTGTCTAATCGTCTGTCTAAATCTCCAAAACTGAAAATGTTCTGTTCCACATAATTTTCATGTTAAGAAACTACTTTTTACTTTTATTTCAGATCAGCAAATCCACAGTGGAACTTAAGATGAAGATGTAATTATGTTCTGTGGCCTATTCTCAAATTATAAGGCATCAAAGTGGGAAATCCTGCACCTTTCTTATATGATCGGAGCTGTTATAAGTATGTTCAGACAAATAACAGCAAATAATCAATTTACAAACTGAAAATGAATGCAAACTAACCGTATTTAACAGCTCAAAATGAATCAGTGTTTCAGCCAATTTTCCGGTGTGCGGCTGAGGAAAGAACATCACCTCGTGCATATGTGAGACCGTGTTTGTATAATTGTAAATTATTTCAGATCTTTGTTCAGCTCTGCCTAAAGGAGACGAGTCATTCCATAATAAATATTGTCAAAGGATTTAAGAAGGTGTAAGCCAAAATCTTAACTTAAAAACATTTGCTTTGGTTTTATGGGCTGTTTATTCATTCACAAGATCCTCTGATACACCTGCCGCTCGCTTAGAGGTGAGATTCATTGATTTTGAAAGAAATGTTCTAACTTATAATCCACAAATGTCAAACCTGATCTTGATTTTTTATTTTTTATTTTTTGGAATGAGCTCTATACTTGCCATATTGATCTAATAGTACAAAGTCTCTTCCACTCAGTTGGGTCCTTCGGGTTGAATAAGTGCACCACAGAATTATTTTACTTTTGTTTATTCATTGTGACAGGGAAGACATTGAACTTTCTGTCAGTTTTCATTTCACGTGGTTAGGCCCAGCAGTTACAGAGATATTAACCACAAACCAGGTCAACAAATCTGCGATCTGACAGTTAAATGGCAAATCCTACCGCAGGATTCTGGCCTGTCCTCCAGCACCACTTGAAACTGCAGGGATTCTTTCACCTGCAGGTCTGTGTGTGTTTACCTGCACAACACAGCAAAGTGTGTGTGTCTAACTGGGACCTGTCACTGATCTTTAATCTAAGACCTGCTCTGTTCCTCTTCACTGAATGCAGACACATGCCAGGCAATAGAAAGTTTTACGCTCAAAGCTCACAAGCCTCAAATCACTTTCACAGTATTTTTGTCTTTACTTTTGGAGCACACACTGGACTGCATACCTGCCCCAGTTTGCTCTGCTTTTCCCTTCGTCTATTTGTCCTTCTTTAATCTCTGCTTGGCTCACACACCCACCTCTTACACCGCGGGGCTCCTCTCCAAATGCCAAAGTTAACTTAGCGTTTCTGGTTATTTTTAGCCAAATGAGGAATGTCTGTGCGATTTTTAATTCAGTAACATTATTGTGCATTATTCAAGCTTTAAACTACTCTTGTTCTTAAAATATATAATGCCAAAAAAAAGTTAAAATTGGGTTAAAAATAATAATTGCTGGCATGGAGTTCAGTGTGTGTTTGATTTGTGATGAAAAACATTATAAAAAAGAGAAGAACTCAATATGCAGGATTTGTGTGTGAATCAATAAAACAAAACTCCAGGTAAGTTTTGGTGAGGAAACAACATTATAACATGGATCAGAAAATAGAGTAATAAGGGGCCTTTAAGTATCAACAATTACACTTCCTGTACATGAATTGATTAGTAATTCAGTACCAATATGTAAATAAAATTAAGAGTAAGCCTATAAATCATATGCTCTATTGGTAGTTCCTCTACATTTGCAGTTAAACTTGTTTTGTTGACAGATGTGTTCATGTGCTGAGGGGAAGAGCCAACAACATCCAGATAATATATTGCAGTTAGACCAGTTATTATTAGCCACAGGAAATCATGGAAATATATGCAAAGCAGTGTTATGATTTGTCTGCTTTCCATAAATGATAAATTTGTATTTTTAAAGGTCTTCTTCTAGGAAATGAACAAGCCTCGATTTAAATACTGAGATAAAGTCATTAATTTCACCAGTCTAAAAGAGACAGCTGTATTTTGAACGTGGTCTATGATGTGAATGTGAAGCATATTAAAAGGATTCAGAGGACAGAAACCTTATACTAAACAGAAACTATACTAGTGCTTAAAGCTGCACTATGGAGCTTTTCCAGAGGATCTGCTTGTTCCCACTGAGATGTTACTGATTAGGATGGAATGTTCCACTGTGTGGCATTAAACCTACAGCTGACCACCAGGCCAAGCTGTAGGTCAGATCTGTGGAGAGGGAAGCCCACGCACAGTGTGAATGCATGTTTTATGGTATTTCATTTAGCAAAAAAACAAAACCCAACAACACTTGTAATTCAATGTAAAAAATGTAGTTTAATGCCATATTGTAAGTGGCAGATTTCTCACCTGAAAAGTTATTTACTTTTATGTATGAGTACGTTCAAATAACCAACTCTGTCAATGTCAATTTAAATCACACGTCCAGTTGTTCCTTGTTCTTTAGTCACGGAGTGGACCTAATCGGACCAGTTTTGGCTTTGATCCACTCAGAAACATAAATAAAATATTCAGAGCTGAGAAAAGTCAGAGAACCACTGCCTTAAATCATGTACTGTAGTAGTATTTGGTGCACAAAACACTGCCAAATTAGAAAAGTTCACGTTAAAAGAGAGACCTCCAAAGCTCCACCTAAACTGGATATGCACACAGACACAGTGCAGTGAGTGGAACTAAAGCAGCAAATATGAGGGACAAGTGGAAGCTAATTATGCTAATTGACCTCTGCATTTAGGAGTCCTTGCCCCTAATGGTCTAAATGTCATTAACACATTAAAGCCCTTGTCACACACAAACGCTCTTATTAACCACAATTACACAATCAGTTCAGCCATGACACACACACCGCCTCTCCTTTAATAGAGGACAAGGACGAGGTTTGGGCCAGACCCCATTCATGTCAAAAAGACCAATGTTCACTGCTTCTCTCAACTCACAGAGTGCATATTCACAGCGTGTGAGGGGCAAACTTCGCCAAATACACTCTAAGCATAATTATTTAATATTCGGCTTCAGTCCAACGCTAAACATTAAACAATATATATGATGGAAATAGCACTAAATGAGACGAGATGAATGCAGGGCTAATGTAATGTCTGGGAGGTAGTTTTTATTCCAAGTAATTCTTCTAACACTTCACTTTTCATTTGTAGGATTACATTTCGGTTAAATACTCCTCCACTTCACCTAAAATTGTCTGTGGATGACATTTACCATCAGCTGCAAAACTAATCGCTGGCTTATGTTACATTCAGAGCTATAACCAGTACATCTCTATATTTACTCAAGTCCTGATACTGTATTTCAGGAGGTACTTTTTTGTACTGGTGGAAAAAAATTTGGTTATTTTTCTGCTTTAGTCCAACACTTTTCTGTAAATAACTTTTACGACTCATTATAGATACACACTTTCTACTTATGTGTTGCATTCTGTTTTATTTATTCATCGCAGATCATTTTTTAAACAATATTTTACATTTGGAGTACTTTTTGGGGGATAATTCTGCTTTATGGTTTAGTTGGTTTAGTTTCAATATTATCTTTAAGTGTATTTAGTTCAAAAATATATATATCATTTCAAAATTCAAACTCAATAAAAGTAATTTTGATATGGATATGATATTGGTCAAAACAATTAAAACTAGTTAAAAAAAATACTATATATGTGATTTTGCCTGTTGTGATCCTTGTTCAAATTTGTATCTAATGAAGACACTAATTTAAGTTTAGATTAGTGAGTATAACTTTTTGACAGAAGCATATAAAAATACAAAAAAACCCTGCCTATTACACCAAATACGCAATACAAAAATCTTGAAAATAGCTGGAAATTCTTGGGCAACTAGAGGCAACACTGACAAAAAAATATCTCAAGTAAGTGTAACAACTAGCTAATATTTTTTCCAATTGATTATAAATGTGCTAAATTACACCTGTGAAAGCCTTGGTGGAGCTTCAGGCGTCATGCACAAAATGCTAAAATAGCAATTACTCTTTTTTTAAGATGACGCTCTCTTTTACCCTTCATCAGATGTTTTTGCAGCTATGATAGTTTTCTTATTCAATACACTCAATAGTTTTATCTTCAGAACCTCTGTTTTGATATTCCCCTGTAGATATTAAACTACGTGATACAATAAACTGCTGCCCTTCTTACTTTGCACACTGCATTGCTCCTGTCACTGAACACTTCTGATAAACAGGGATCAGCAACATAACAAATGGACCCACACAAACACATAATGCGTTGAAATTCCACCCCGGCTCCGATAAATGATTGGGACGGCGATGGGGGCCGGCCATAAATAGAGAAGAGCGCCTCTGCAGGTGCGTCTGAGAGCCCCTCCACAGGTGATGGATATCTGCGCTCAAAGTCAACAGAATCTCATTGGCCTCAAACTCAACTTTCACAGCTCGGTCCCGGAGGTCAGGAGAACAGAGGGCTGGATCTGAAGCTGCCAACGCTCTGCTCGTGGCTGATGAGCGAACGCGCATTAGAGGATTCTTGGCACTGATGCGCGTAGAAAGAAGATAAGCAATAGAAGTATAGAAAATATGTGTTGTTTAATCTACAAAACCTGCTTAAACAACAGTACAGAAGGTAATGATGGGGTTTAAGGTTCTTTAAACTAAATCTTTACTCTCCATTCATTTTAAACCCCTGTAAAAAGCCAAAATCTTTTTTTTCTTCTTTTTAGAGGCTATAATAACTAGTAATTTTAGCAAAAGAAGAATATGATTAAAATTATACAACTTAACGGGGGGCAGGTCAGATCAGACTTGCTAATACCTGTACCTTGCTTTTTGACTTTGTGCAATTTAGTCATTACTTTAACTGCTCATTTGTGTAGCTGGATAACAAGGAGTACAAAACAGTAGATTCATTCATTTCAGAACTGGCCAGTCTAAGAAGAAACAATAAGAGGTTTTGTTTGTTTGTATTTTTTTCTTCATCTAAAATGAAGGTGGCACTCACGCTGACCTTTTAAATTTATGTGCAAACAATACATATTTCTTTGCATTATTTGTCTTGTTTGACCAGTGAGATCTTATTAAAAACATTCATGTTAAATAGCTGCTTAAAATCCTCTGAAAAAAAAAAATAAAAATAAAATAAGAGATCTTTGTAAACCTGATCAATAATCTCCGTTCTCAGATCATATGCCCTTCATTCCTCCTCCACATCAAAGCAGACCGGGGCTTTTATTAGAAGAATCCACTGTTGATTTCTCTATCGGCTGGATCTTAATGACCCGGGCTACAGAGGGACAGCCATCTGCTTCACTACTGCAGGCGACTGACCCACATTTGAAACAAATATAGTCCGGGACACACCTCGAGACCACACAAACACATCCAGACGACCTCCATATCACACAGCTGTCTAAATATCACCATTGTCTGTGAGGAAATATTATTTAAGCTCAATTTCCAAAGTACATACAAATGCTCTTGAAGAAAACGCCCCCTGGAGTTGTCCTTCTTTGACAAGCCCTGCGAGATGACAGCTGCTGTGTTTTTGGGGAACGCTTGGGATTAAATAGTTTTGAAGACAAAGAGTTGACTTATTTATCTTCTAAAAAACTATGGGTGGGCGACATCGACATGAATCTCTCATTTTTGCCTTGACTTCATGACAATATTCAGAAGATATTTTGGCAAACCATGTATCAACTCAAGTTCAAGTATGATGCAAAACAATAAAATGTAAAAACTAAATGCAGAACAATATACAGGCTTATTTGAAAGTTCTTCTTATTATTTGTATTATAATAAACCTACAGTTATTCTAATTTTTATTTATACTTTCATCTAAAATCACATGTGGAAAAGATTAAATTCTGAAATGTCCCATTCAGCAAATTTCTCTCGTAGTTAAAATCAAATCAAAATCATTTAGAAAGAGATCGACTCATCTGAAACTGTTGCTGCTTTTTCACACCCAAATTGTAACACGAAGTAACTAATCCCATTATCTCTTTTCCTTGAGTCAGAATCAGATGATTACACAGATAATAACAGAGATATCTCCAAATGAAGACTTAAACACACTTTTAAAGCCGTCAATTGGATTTTCAGATGTAGGTTTTGTGGTAATTTGACTTTTCTGTTTGTCTAAAGCTAATGACAGTGTAACACCAGACGCACAATTAGCCTCTTTTCAAGCTCTTGGACGGATGCTCTGTTTCGACACACAACCCTCGCTTATGTCCACAACACACACTTAAACAATCTGTAAGTTACAAATTAGCAAGCGTTTTTTTTTTTTTTTCCTGAAGGCAGCGTATGCACCAAGATTTGTCTTTTGCAGCTGCGCTCTATACTCCAAGGATAACACTTTGAAAAACTGTATTAAGTATTCAGCGCACGCATTTTAATAAGGCACAAATTTCATCATGGTTAGCGAAAACACAAAGACTATTTCCAACAAATTTGAGTCTATTTGGCTGAAACGCAGTATAGGAAATGATTCTAATCTCTGAAGCTGGCACAATCAAGGTGACCTCCGAGAGAGTCTCCGGTACCTACACACAGACGCTACTTCGCCAAGTATCGCCAATTAAGATGGAAATGTCTTCAGTAACTTTGCAGATAGCGTATGTATAGTGTAGGTCTGGGCGTTATGACAAAAAGTATTGATTATATGAGTATATGATTAACTGATCCCGTGATTAAAACCAGACGCAACAAACAAAATATAGACTTGTAATCATTGCAATGTAAGAAAACATGGAGCTCTTACTGACAGAGGACTGGCTGCAGACCTCTGGATTAAAAAGCCCCGAGCTGATCGCTGATGATTTGAAATGATTGGCTCACAATTTGATTAACGCTGATTAATAGCACAGCCCTAAACGCAGCATTGTTTCATTTGTACAAACTTTGCCAATATCTGTGTAATCCTTCAGTCTTCCAGGTAGGATCCATAGCAAAAGAGAATTTTGTCAACTGAAAAATCTATGTTCAAGATGGTTCCTATTGTAATTAACACAATGTTCTGTATTTATGGACAACAAAAGTCTGAACCATATTTCCACTAGGACAAGACAGTTGTGGGATATGTGTGTTATTAATATAGAGCTACAAATAGTCATTTTAAGCATCACTATGACAACTTGTAGACTCCCTTAACACATACTTATTTTATTAATATGTTAAGAAAATAGGAACATTTGTAGAAACAGAAATGGTCTTTTACCTCCAGAAATCTCATTGGCTTCATCAGGAAGCACCGCTCCTTCTGTCAGCCTTTGGGGTTCACTCTGGTCCCGGCCATCGTCCCTCTCCCCTGCATAAAAAAATAATAATAAATAATACAAATTACAGTCGTTTTAATAGAACTAAATCATTACTAAATATAATCCCGTTTAGAATGTAGATGAAAAATGAAATGAGAAAAACAAGCGGGTTACATAAAGGAAATTGGAGCTGAGCAAATTATATAGTAGAGGAAAACTGCTTATTAGGCAAAAAAAAAAATCATTTGAGGGAGCAGCAGAAAATTGAAACTGAAGATTATAGAAAATTGTAATTCAAAGATAACATTTAAGATTGGTGTCCGACCTTTATACGTGGCCTGCAGGGTTCTGCTGTGGAGGCCGCCGCTGACCGCAGTCACGCTCACAGTGTAATGGCTGGACGGGCTGTAGTCTGTTATTATGACCCGGTGCTCTGTCTTAGGTACAGCAATCTCCTTTTGATGACCGTCTATAGCACAAAGAAGAAAATGTTAGCTGTATTATTCATTCTGCATGATGAAAAACATACATATTTTGTGTGTTTTTTTGAAAGGTGTAATTTTCCTTTCCCTTCAGATATGTATACATTTAGATATAGCCACATTTCCTTCATGATCATAGGCACATATAGTACTTGTTTCCCACTGTGCTGATTGAAAATGAAAAATACAGTTTGATTTGATTTGATTGATTACTTTTAATACAAACTCGACAGAACGCATAATAAGTAACAATGCAGATTACAGTGAAACAAAAATACAAAGGCGTGTCAGCATGTTCAAAAAGGATTAGGAAGATTTAATTTAATCCTACCCCTAGCTAATTTTCATATTTTTTCATAAAGCATAATTCCGTGTACGCATCATTTGCATGTTAGTTGCATATTATAACAATACAAGTTAATGTTTTAAACCCGAATAGAAGATCATAGTCATAGGCATTTGTGTTGTAAAAGAAGTCAGTCAAATGGTCCATCTCAAGTCTTGATCTAGTCTAATTAAGCCTTGTAATAGATTTGGTCTAGAAATAAGGTCTGTAGGAGCTATTTGCTCATTTTGTTTATCCTACAATTAGTTTATTATTTTTGTTTGTCAATTAGTTACTGATTTAGTTTTAATGATTTGCATAATATATTTTGCTGTGTCATTATTATGTTTGCTAATTAATTTAGTCTAATTTGATATTATTTAGTTTTAGCACCTTTTCTGTTTGGTTTAATCTGTAGGGCACATAGGGGATAAAAGGGGTGGTACAGGAAGACCAGAGTGCACCTGGGTGGGCCTATGGGTTTTTACCAGTCGGCAGCAGGAGGAGGCCTTGATCATGTAAACCTTGTTGTTTGCCTGTGAACTGGAATAAATCTTGGAACCAAAAATCTGGATATGGACTTTGATTTTGTCGCTGCGTAAACCACTTACCCACGGTGCCCAAGCGATTATTTGAATTATGTTTAGTTCAAAGTTTGATCACCATTTTGTTTGTTACGTTTCTTTGACAAATAGTCACTACAAGGTCCATTCTTACTATTACAAAAACAATACACTCATGCCTGTTTTAAAACTTCACATTTGTATGCTGTTTATCACTAGTACAACTTATTTGCAGTCGGTCCAGCTCATAAATCACTGGCTGTAGGTCAAATGAAAGTGACTTTGACAGTTCGACTGGAGTTTGACCTAAAATAAACTGTAGCTTCACACAAACGCAGAGGCAGCGTGCGGCCGCGCCCTCTCCACAGCAGTTAATCCCAACAGGTCCACGGGTCACATTATCAGCGCGTTTTAATCGTGACCCTGCATCGGTCTGGCCCTCAATAAGGTGCGAGTGTGTGCGCCTCCTCAGCCTCCTGTCTCGCCATGAGTAATGACACCAGCAGTGGTCAGATTTATCCCGCTCAAGGGTATGGCAGGTCGGATGAGGCAAGTGATGCATCGGCGCTCACGCACTAAAATCTAGGACCAAGTCAAGTGTTGCCAGTCACCATAATTACTACATCAGCTTATCTTTTATAAATGATACAAGGAACAATATTTTTGGTCATCGTGGCTAGTTTTTCTTAGGTTTGGTTAGTTTATTTGACATATAGACATCATTACATTCTATTATTATACAGACAATTCAATTCAATTCAATTTCTCCTTATTGTCACATGTGCATATACATACAAGATATATAGCCCAGATGAAATTGCTGTCCTCTCCCACATCAGTGCAAACATTTAAAAACATTTAAAAAAAGAAGAGAAAATGTGCAACGACAAGAAAAAAAAAAAAAAAAAGAAAAGTGCAAACCAAGTAAACATTAAGTAACATTCAAATATAGAATATACAATATACTGACACTGTGAAATAAACAAGCTAGAAAGACTAAGTAGCCAAAATATTATGGAGCTACTACAGTGGGAGACTTTTGAGTTATTTTTCTGTACTACAATCAGATTTGAGGGTTGAATTGATCTGCTCCTTACTAAAGTGTTGTATTTTTTATTATATTTTTGCAGCTCTTATGTTTTTTAACAATGTGGTTCATTTATAAAAAGGTTTAACTGGGATTATCCTGATTTAGGGTTACGGTGTCCGTAATCTAACCACAAACGCAACACTTGAGGCCAAAATCGTGAAACCCTCCCCTCCTGTCAATCAAACTGATAGTACAAATGAAAGGGGGGTTCTGTAGTAGAGCACATCAGGCAACAATTCTGCAGCATTTTGAGAAATCACTTCAAATTACATTATACAAACAAAATAAACTTTGCCAATCTATTGTTATTTGTTTATGAGTTAGTTTATACAGTGCATCAGCAGTGCCTTGGAGCTCCAAGTCGTTTTCTTCCATTTATCATTATAAGTCATTACCTCAAATAAAAGTGGTACTGCAGCAGTCTGGCACATCTTTGTCTCTAACGAAATCTACATTGGAGACACATACCCAAGTCAGTGAATTGTAAAATGCACTACGTAACTTTTATGGTGTCAGCAGCTTGTCTCCATGGAGATGTCATCGCTGGAATGTTCAACACCATTAAAGTATAAATTAAAGAAAACTAGTGGGGTTGTTTCTCCACAGATCAGATCAGTAACTGGGCCTGGTGGTGTCACCTTCTTGTCTCCATGGAGATGAATAAGTTTAATATTGTACTAGGAAACATACCAGGTGAATCACAGACATCTCTCCATAAAGACAAGCAGGTGGCAGATCCTCCACCACAAAAGTTACATGGTGTATTTGCAAGGCTAAATCATTTAAATTTTCATATTTTTTTAATTAAATCATATTTTTTAAAGATGTACCAGCACACAGTGCACTTTAGTTTTCTTGTATACCTGAGGAAGCAAATCAGTAATCATTTGTGCTTTTATTATTTTAAGTAAATTTTTCATAATTAGTCTTTGGAGTTATTTTGTTTCAGACTTATCAGTGCCAGCAAAAACAAGATCTCTATGGAGGTGCTTACAGAGTACAATAGGTGGAAGTCTTTAAATAAAATGTTTTCACCCCTAAACTAGGAGAATGGTTATCATGGTGCAGTGCACACTGGAACAATGAAATGATTAAGCCGTTATGTAAGAGTCTTTAAATGAAACTACAGGGGACATAAAGCTGTCCCTGTCTGAACCTCATCAGGCTGCAGCAGGTGCTATCAGACTGTCATTGTAAAGTGCTGACAGGGTCTGTGTGAGCAGAAATAACAGCGCCTTGTCTCAAAACTTGGCTGAAAGGCTGAGCAAATGTAGAGTCTCCATCACTTGCTGTGTAATCCCTTCATGGCACTTTGATAAGAAGAAAATTACATAATCCATTTCTGACAGTCTCACACAATCCATGGGCTCCTCTAGTTGTGTCTGAAAATATACTGATCCTGGTGTGTGGGAGTGTGTGTGCACACTGTGTACACTGTGTATACTGTGTATACTGTGTATACTGTGTATACTGTGTGTACTGTGTTACAGTGGGACATGTTACCTGAAGTGCTGTAGGTGAACACGTAGCTGTCAAACTCTCCTTTAGGCTCCTTCCATGTGACAAGCAGTTTGCTTGGGCTCAGAACTTTGAACTTTAGCCGCCTGGGGGCTGGAGCTGAAAAAGAGAAGAATTATATTTTAGATTTTAACAATACAAAAACATAAAGAAAGTTACAAAGCCAAAGAGCCAAAGCCAGTTGTATGTGGTTATTTGAAAAGTCAGGAGAAGCCTCCATAACTATAAAATATATTCAATTAATTTTATACTCAATTAATTTTAAATTAATCATTGTATTTGATTAAATATTACAATAAATACATAATAATACATATTTATTTAAAATAAATCCAGTTAAGATGAAATAGTATGTCTTGGAATGTGAATATTATATTATCAAATGTTAATGGTCAGGTAAGATGTAGATAGATTCATTTACCACATGCTAGCTCTAGGTTTCTCACTCTGTGAATAGTAGTTAGAAAGATTAAGCTTAGTTGGTGCCAATTTTGTCAGCCCACAGCGCAGATAAATTTATCTGACAAGGCAGCGACCATTAGATGAATAATTGTTGAATGAATAATAAGGTAATTAATCAGAGGTAATGGGGAGGAAATAATTAATTAACAGTGTCATAACTTCAATGAAGTATTCTTTGTGGCAGTTCCAACATGATATAAATACAGAGTGCAGTGCAATGTCCAAAAAACTATATACACATACGAAACTTTGGCCAACTTTAGTCCAGTATAATCATACAAATTAGGAGACAGGCAATTACCTGTGACCCTGAAATGAAAATGGCAAAGAGAAAAAACAATGCAGAATTTAGAAAATAAAGATTTTTAGTCAAGGTGAGCAGAATGCAGCACAGCAGAGACACGACCCCACTCTGAGGTTATTTCAGCCTCACTTTGAATGTGAGGGTTTAAGGCATCATAGAAGTGATGTGTATTCTATCTAAACAATATCTCAGAAAAACGAATGGTCCACAATAGTCCTCCAGGCTGAGGTCTGCAATAAAGCTGGACTGTTGTGGTTAAAAATGGTGACAGAAGCCATTGCCATAGTGTATGTGTGCTAGCTCCAACAAATACACATAGAGGAACATCTTTTAAAACTGGGAGGTGGTAAAAAGAAGGTCAAAATCAGACTGCACCAAACTTCACAGAAAAGAACAGCTGCACGAAGGACCCAAAAGAAACACACAATCCAGTATCTACATCTGTGATCACCAATGGAAAAAGCTAGTCTTGAATATTCAGCTCAAAATAAAATATGGTAAATCATTTTGATACAACTTGTCACCAATTTCCCCTCGACTTTAGTCACGGTATGATCTCACTGGTGCGTGAAAACAACAGCATATTAAAAACCTTAAAAAATCCACTTGGGCCTTAAATTGTCAAACATTTTTTGACTATTTAATAATGCCCTTTGACATTGCAGCTCACCACTTTTTACATTTAAACCTTTTTCAAATACTCAAAATGCATAGAACGACGAGGAATAATTACACCGCACAATAAGAATCTATGAATAATTTAAGCTCGCTGAGTAGCTGGGTAGATTATTATGTTCATATCATTTAATGTGCGCTTGATAGTAGGCGAATGAAGTTGGCAGACAGGATACCAATAACAGGCTGCAAATTGCCTTGAATACAGTGATCTTTGCTTTGCATGTCAATGAAGTCACTCTACCACACACACCACTCTGATTTATCATTTAAAATTAACGGCAGTGTGACCCCCTCTCCCTCCGCGATGTCAAAGTCAACAAGTGGGAGTCTATTCAGTATTAGACAGCTACAACGATTAACAGATAAGGACTAGACAATACCCATCAGAAGGCTGTGATGTCTCTAATAGCTCATCTTTCACATAAGGTCGCCCGAAAAAAAGGTAATCCACAGTGTCACATTATAAAGCAATTTTCCTCTTTCTATTGTGGTCTAAATATATTCAGATCATTATAGTCAAGGACAATACAAATCACTCTAAGCAAGCTGCAAGTTGTCCATGATAAATAATGGATCGTGTGCAGTTGTGCGTACTCCTGGGAAAGTATTGGGTTTTCATGAATTGCAATTGAGTTTGGATTTGAAATGGTTTTATTTGTTTTAAAATCACGGTTCAGTACACAGTGCACATTTTAAATAAATCTAGGAACTTTTCTAAAATCTTTTCCTAACTCAGCTTTAATTCTACAGGGAGCAGACTAGATACTCGATAATGATGGTAATAGTTTCATAAATGAATAAATTAACTCTTTTCATAAAGTTAAATATGATTTTGCTTCTGTATCTATACTTGCTTGAATGAGTATCTAATTTCAATACTAGTTTTCAATAAGTATCTAATTTTCAATACTTTTAACAACCCAACCAGGAGGAGTATTAACATTTGAGAGATAACTAAAAGACAAACTGTAAAACTAACACTATTTTTTTAACCTTTATTTAACCAGGAAAGTCCCATTGCGATTACCAATCTCTTTTTCAAGGGAGTCCTGGCCAAGACAGCAGCACAAATTACTACAGAGCAATTAATATGATATTTCTCATTTGATACCTGAATAATTGCAGCCTTTTTACATAATTTTAACCATTCAAATTGTCATTTTTATTAGAATATTATTAACCTGGCAGGCCTACTCCAAACCAGTTTAAACCTTCATTCCTACCAAGACTTATGAAGTCAAAAAAGCCCATCAGCTCCTGTCTGTTGCTTCTTGCCAGGGGCTAAACCCAAGCTCTTTGGCTCAGCCTCGGTGACTAGTGCTTAGCAACAGCAACCGGGGTAAATACTGTGGATAGTCAGAGAATCTTAATGAAAATATTGCAAACCCATCAATCTGCTCAGAGCCATGTCAGTGTCGTGTGCAGCGTAAATGAGTGCTGATCTCGGGTACGAGGTGAGTAATCTCCTCCTCTGTCAGAATCAGCAGAGTTGAAGATGTCAGCACATTACAAACTGGAAATATATGGATTGGAACAACAGAGCAGAAAAGACATGTCTGAGAAAAAAGCTACTGCTGGACGCTTGCAGTAAATGCTTTGCTTTCTAATCCTTTGTTTCACCTCACTGTCTCTCATTGCCTTTATGCCTTTGGGTTTTACTGCACTGCATCATGGTATATTATGGTATTCTGAAATCTTGTACAATAGATTCTACAGATAGGATTGTGGAGTTTGCATGTTCTTCTGTCTGTATGGATTTTATATTCCGGTTTCCCCCATTAGCCTAAATCATGCATGATAAGCTAATTCTCCAGCTATAGGTACTTCTGAACAAGATCTGGAAATGTGTTCTCTAGCGATGCACTGCAGTGGCGCACTGCTCATAATAGTTTTCCCTAGTAGGGGTTGGATGAAGAGCACTGTAGCCACAGAATATTTTGGTTGATAAAAGAGATGGCCTGCGTATTGATTAATTGACTTCAAGAGTGCAAGGTCTTGTACCACAAGAGCTGAAATATATTTAGAATTTGTATGAACAGACCATTTATCTGACCAAAACTATACTAAATGACCACAGGTTCACAAAAGCATCAATATATATATACAGACAAGTACAACTATATATGTATTTAAAAAGGCAGACTGACCGAACGCCTACGGAGGCACACATGTCCTTTATGGGATGATATATTGTCTTATATCTTGTCTAAATACTACATTAGTTGGACAAAAATACCTCACAGAAAGTCAAGCTCAGACATATAGGTCTATATTGATAAAACAGCAAGAATTTTTAACATTTTTTTCCCAAAAACAGACCGATTTGGCGCACTGTTCTGACTTTCTTCGACACTGTATTACCTTACTTTTCTCCTCTTTCTCCCATAATCTCTTGTCACTCAGTTTCTTTCTCATCCACACTTTCGCGCCTTTAACCTTTAATTCCTTGTTTTCCGCTTCTTCACTTTGGATTAGCCCAGTGCGGCGAGTTTCTACGGGTGACACTGGCTTGTTCCTAAGTTGTCACCAGCGGATAACTGCTGTAAACGCATGTGTGAATGTGTGTGCTATGGTTTTGGATCCATGCAGCTCCCTTTTGATGTGGCGTAGTACGTTTCATTGCTTCCACATCAACCCTGAAGACTGAGATGGTGCTTAACCCAAATCCACTGTGCCTTTTTTATCTCCTCAGCTGCTCACACGCTCCAGCTCTGTGCCTTATCCCGGGCTTTAAACTGTCTCCTTCCCTCTTTCATCCTCCATCCCTGCCTTCACTTACTCCTATCCGTAGTGGCTTAATGTCATTCTCCTCTGTTCACTGCTTACCTATGTAGCACTTATCTCTCCTCCACTTTTGAGTGTACGCGAGTATGAAGTCTCCAAAGAGTGACTGAACATTTAGAGACTGCGGAATGAGCCCGGTCCATGTGTGAAAGAAAAGGCATGATATTCTGCATGGCTGTGAGAGGAGCTCATAAAACCACTCTAAAAGTAGGTTCAATCAGCCACAAGACCAAGACCCAGAAACCTAGAAAAGAAATGGAGGCAGTGGGTCGTGTTTTCAAAGAACGTAAAAATATATTTAAAAAATCAACTAAGAAAATACTGGACCTTTTACCTCTTGCAATAGATCTAAACCAAGTCTAAAACAGGTCTATACTACACAGATGTGATATTAACTCAAAGAAGAAGGACAAATATGGATTAAATTGACTCTAAGTGAAAACTACGTACCACCCGTTGAAGTAAAATAGTTTGAGAACCACTGAACTACTTACAAAAATAACATCTGAATATGCAGTGAAACAAAACAATGTAATTCATAATGTTTTAAAGAGGGTCATTACTCACTAAGTGTAGAATAAAAATAACTAGCTTCTTCTCCCAATGCAAGGTTTTAAAGGCCTAATTATCATCATGGACGTAATTACAGCGATCTAACAAAATTTAATTTAAGAGAGCAGCAGAAGCTAGTCAGATAACTCGCTGAAATGAAGGAAATGTAAAATATTTCAAATATTTACCTCTGTTTTGGCCTTGACTACTTACTATTCGTTACTATTCACACTTATGTCACAAACCAGGAGGACGTTTGGAAACTTGCAATGACAACTTCCGGTGTAGTTACCGACACCGGGCTCCTGTTGAAGTAAAATGAAGACTGCATACGTATGTGCTGTGTGGAATAATCCTGAATTTGGATCCTTATCTCTTCTAATCGCGTGTACCAGTGCGCTCGGAGTTGTGTCAGTGGGGAAATTATGAAAACTGAGGTACGGTTGTAATTGTTGATTAGCCGAACATAACGGAACGCTACAGTGACGTGTAGTTGACGAAAACTGGGCCATTTTCTAATTTTTAACTAGATTTTGTCTGACTTACTAAGCAAAAAGAGCCCGTCCGAAGTTGTCATCACATTTCCAAACATCTTCCTGGTTTGGGAGTGAATAGAGCCTATTTATGACAAGTATTGTGTTTACCTCTCATCTTTAGTGTCCTCTAGAAACTGGGTATACATCACCTAAATATTTAATGTAGCTTTTACTACTAATACTAATATGTACTACTAAAAAACATATCATTGGTTTCATCCTTCTGTAATCTTTATGTTCATCATGTTTGGTTTATATTGTGTTGCAAAAGGAAAAGGGCTTTGTCCATTGAACAGGCTAACTGAAGTCTGACAAGGTGCCTATGTGTGCTAACAGCTTTCAGAGGTTCAGGTAAATTAGAGTTATTTTAAAGTAAAACAGTTGTTGTTCTATAGCAATCATTGTTTGTTTATGATTTAACAGTTTCCCATCATGGCCCTCTCTTCTTCATTACAAGTTACTGGGCAGCACACTCACACTTAATACAGATTTAATAGTGGCCTGAACCAAACATGCAATTACAAACGAAAATGGGTTTTGAACATGTTCTTGGGCACATAGCCTCATGTTATGTGTTCTGGAGCATGTACTGACGCAGCTGCCGACCAATAAGCAAAATCAATCACCATAATTAACCACGCACACAGTTAATTCACACAGGATTAACCACATCGTCTCTGCACACTGCTAACTTGTTCAGGGAAAAAGGGAACTCAATGCTCAGGTAACTGTGAATAATAAAGGTTCACTTTATTTGCAAAACTTGCACTAGTTTGATTAAAACTTTGGCAAATGTCCACACTCAGAAATAATGCTTCTTCTATCCTCAATCACTGCAGCTTTGAAAACAGCATCAAAAGCTGCAGGTCGGGCTGGCTCCTCTGAGAGCATGGACTAAATTTACATTTTCTTATTCAGTACTTTTCTATGTTAGGACAAAAGGGAAAAGTCAGTACTTCTGCTCAAGAATAAGTGCTCTGTAATACAATTCTCCGTCTGACACTATGAAGACTGCTACAGGCAAAACCATCTCAACAACAGCCATTGGTTATTGTTTAAAAAAAAAACAAGTGAGCAATTTTGACAATATGGCAAAAAATATGTTTGGATTTTGATTATATCATGATTGATGTGTAAATCCATCTAGTGTCTGAAAGCATCTTTCCTATGACTTCTGTCTTGGTTACAGTATTGTTGTGCACTGTCCCTGTACAAATAAAAAGCATAACATACCATAACATACAATACCATACTATAGCTGTCACTCATTCAGAGCATTACAGTGGCAAACCAATAGCAGGAGGAGTAGGTGGAAAGTCTGTGCTTGAGCAGACACATTAAACAGAGGAAAAGTAAATCAATATCGTCACAGGGATGAGATCACGATAAAGTTGATTACCATATTGCCCAGCCTTGACCAAAAATATGAGATACAGATTCTACGAAACAGGCAGGCTGATAATTAAAGCAAGTGTGAGAAATGTGCAATGATGCTTTTTATGAGAAGTTGTTGAATGGGCTCACTTTTCACTAGTGGAGGTCCTTATCAGCATGCAGTTGTGGTGTGTACACAAACATCCTCCATGGGCAGAGCACAAAGTAATCTCCAATCCCTCTGAGCAGATGTTGCAGCTTAAAGGGGCAGTGCGAGCTAAATGAACGACACATGGTACCGAATCACATGGTCCTTACTGAGGCCCAGCCCATGGCCCCCAAGTGTCTGTGAGGGGCCCTCCCCCTTCTCCTCAACTCTAGGATCTGATTTATGCCTTTGTCTCACCTACAGCTTCTGTCTGACTATTATGAAAAGCATGACCTATAAAACTGCAAATGAGTTGGAAGAAATTGGAATGGAGAGGAATACCTGAAACACAAGTAAAATGTGGGTGAAAAAAGTCTGTGACTAAATACTCTGGAGGAGTAAAATAAATTTGATTTGATCATTTTTGAATGAAAAGCCTATTTTTTATTGAGAAGTCTGTACAGTCAACACAGAGATTGAATTTAAAGTGAAGAACTATGGGCACAATGCCAATGCCAAACTGTCAGCTGAAATGTATAAGTTTGAGGTGACTTATTGTGATGCTTATCAAACTGGCAAAAATAGATGATAAAGGATAGATGTATATACTTTATTTTCCATTAAAGGTGCACTATGTAACTTTTCTGGACGAGAGTCTGCCACTTGTTTGTCTCCATGGAGATGTTATGCTTTGCCTGGAATCTTCCACAGTTTAGAGCTCTTTTCTCAATTACAGCTGTTATTATTGCATTCATGCTATGATTTTGCAGCTGTGACCTGTAACTTGACCTGATATGTCACCTGCTTGTCCTTTTTGAGACAAAAAAAAATTAATACCATGTTGAACATTCCAGGTGAAGCAATAAAATGCCCATAGAGAAGTGACACTCCCCCATAAATGTTACATAGTACACCTTTAAATCAGGACAAGTCAAATCTAAAAGGTGCACTCTTCTGCTGGAGGGTCTGCCACCTGCTTGTCTCCATGGAGATGTTATTGCTCAGCCTGGAATGTTCCATGGAATGGCATTAAACAAATCCATATAGCATGTATAAATTACAGGTGTTTCTGTTGCTCAAACACACATACATTTCTTCTGTACATAAGGGCGACTCTCCACAGATCTGAACTGTAATGTAGTTCAGTGCTGTCTCCCTCATGAAAGATTTAGGTTTAATCTATGCTGTGGAACATTCTAGAAAAAGCAATAACACTTCCATGGAGACAAGTACAGTGGTCCCTCCACCAGAAAGGTTACACAGTGCACCTTTAAAATAAGTTCTACAGTTCTACAGTTGATGAATCCATTTTATTTCATTCAACCTTTACAGACCAGAGAGGCTGAGTGTGGCTGTTACAGTGGGCGTGTTTTACTGATCCTATAATTTACAAAGATTAGCCAAGTTTATATCAACAAACGAACACAATGAAACATAATTCAACTCAGAAACTCTCCTCCTCTCTAGTTTGACTGGTGGCACAGCAAACTTTGAAGAGTTTCTACTTTTTCCCCTCACAAAATATGATTTCCAGTGTCATTAATGCAATTAGGCCCTTCCTGCATAATATATTCTCATCAAAAAAATCAAAGCAAAAATCCTAATATCCAAAGTTAAATTTATTACAGTTACTTAGACCCCTCCAGAAACCTGAAAACAGCAGCAGACCTTTAGGAGGGACCCAGTTTGATTAAATGAGGTTTGCCGAAGTGAGGCGATATATATTGTGCGGCACATTGCCCTGCAAATCATCCCAGCTTGAAGCACGTCTGTACAACGCATTTATTAAAACTCCTCTGAAGCGTGGCAGCATCGGCAGAGGACTAAGAGAGCTGGTATGCTGCCGGGCGAAAAGGCACCAAAATATGATCCGAAGTATGAAATGATCTGATTGGACAAGAGCAGAATATCCAACAGAGAGAAGAAATTTGGAAACAAGTCTCAGGTGAGGAATGAGAGACGGGCAGTGGATATGGAGAAGGTCACAGGGGTGAGGCTCGAGGCTGTGCAAAGGAGGAGAGTGGAGAAACAGATGGGAGGACATTGGATGACCGGGTATTTGGAAGAGGCAGGACAAAAGACCACCTCCTCCTTAAAATACTCACCCTGCTCCTGCGCCGTGGAGGGGGAAAGGGGAAACAGGGCTTGTAGTAGTAGAGGAGCCCAGAAACACCATCTGATCCCTCCGACTGACAACATCCTCACAGGCAGCAGTCTAGACCTGGACATATGAAAGATATTATCAATGAAAACAAAGACGGCAAGGTTTATTTGTAGAACACAATTTGCACACAAAGTGGTTTACAAAATGAAGGGTGGGTTAAAAGTTGGCTATATACAATATACAATGCAACTTAATACAATCTAAATAAAAAAGAACTGCACCCAGTCCAGCTTCAGCTCCAGTGTCAGAGTGGTTTAGTTGTGTTAGGACAATCACACAAGGACCAGAGCTCTGCTGTACTGTACAAGACCACGTGGTCTCCTCCACCTCCAGCAACACCAACTCCCCCAGCACCACCAGACTGACACTAAGCTCCTCACACTGCTTATAGGATACGGCCTACAGCCACCAGACCGGACATGTACCATGTCTGAACTAGGGGTTGTGTTATGAATAAATCATTAATAAAAATATTGAAATTTGATCATCATTTGAAGAGATATCAAGAGTGTACGGCACACAATTAGAACAAAACTGGGCAGTTCCTGAATATTTTGATTGTGGTTGTTCTATAAGACACATGGTAATATTGAAGAAACTACTGTACTCATTTTGTGTGGGAAATTACATTCTATTTTGTAAGTCGATTTCGGATGACTCAAATTGAATTAAAATTGAATTAAATTAAAGTATTTGTGACAACAGCAGTTGTTAGTGATGGTGGTGAGATGCCTGAAAGCCCCAGAACCCTGATCTGGAGTCAGTAGTTCTGTTTAATATCCACTTTGATACAATTACAGTGCAGCAGCCCTACAGTCTAGACTGACCACAGAGCAGCGGTTAGGGATCACGCCTACACAAATGGGGAAACAGTGGACCACTTTGTCTTTGAAGAAGAACAGAATTTCACAGAAGAGCTGTGAAGGATGGACAAGAGACAGACACAGAGATTGACAGACCTGACAAGAGGGCATAACCAGAGCAAAGAGATTAGGACAAACCAGGCTTCTCCTTATCATTTCAACCCTCTTAAGATTGATTCCTTTTACTAAAAACGTCTGCTTCTCTATTTGCAGTCTACAGGCCCACTTTATCAGCTTTCCAGGGATATCAGATATAACAATCACAGTCTCAAACTTGTTGCATACCATGTAGAATGAGCAATGTGTATTTAACCCAAGTCAAACTGGGCAAATAAATCACGTTTGATTTTAAGAACAATATAACATTCAATACTGAAACTCAAATAACAATAAAAATGTTTAGTTTGGCTGTATTGTCTATAGCAGTGTTTCCCAACCAGGGGTATAGGGACCACTGGGGGTCCATGAGCACTGACCAGGAGCTACTTGGACTGAAGGAAGGAAAGTGAAAATGAATTGTATTTTTTTCTATATATTTTTCTCACGTTTTTGATAGCCAATATAATTCAAACATTACTACAGAGTATAATATAAAGTAGACAGAGCATAGCACCCAAGTTGGTACTCAGTAAGACAAAGCACTCTATAGTCTTTGCTCTCTTCTCTTTGATACCCTAAAGACCAATTAGAGTCATATTATATGCACATTGGCCTATTGGATTTCTTGCATGTGCACTTTGCCTAATTTCATTGTTCACTTAGTCCAGAGGGAAACTTAGAACAGACTACCTGATGAAAAACAGCATTCACAAGCTTGTATCCCCTATAATCTGCTTATGATGACGCTATGACAAATACATAGTCCCAAACAAGTGTATTTAGCATTTGAGAAGAATAATATTACTCAACCATACCATTTATTTATTTAAAAAAGAGTAGCCTAAATTCAAAGCTTCCCTTGTCCAGATTAAAATGATCTAAATGAATCAATTAAAGTTTCATGGCGCACATCTGAGCACTAATTATCTTCATAGTAAAAAGAATGAATGAAATACGTTTCCAAACCTGTTCAAACATCAGTTCCACGCGTGCTTTTATTCCCAGTTTAATTCTTCAATAAAGCAAACGTCGCTTGTGCCGCCGCTCCTGCTCCCCTCTCTCTTCTCCTCCGTCTGTCTCCTCTTTCTTCTCACTCTTGTCCGGATACAATTCGGTCGGTCCGGAGTGGGTGTTTCTCCGCTCGTTATTCAGCCATTCCTCCCTCCAGCCATTCCTCCCTTGTACCAACCCTTTTCTCCGCGCATCAGAGCAGAGAATGGAGAGCAGGGTCTGGAGTGGCCGTGAGCAATACACCACCAACCTGTGCGCTTCAACTTGCTCTCTCGGGTTTCTTCACTCAGACCATGTGCTGCGGCTGGATAAAGACTCGTTGGTTTTCCTCGTGCGTCTCCGCGCGCTCTGGGCAGGTGCACGATCGCGCATCCATCCACGCTGAGGATTGGATATGAGAGGCACGATGACGCAGGGCTCTGTGGAAAGGAAAGTTTTTACTCAGACACGCCGAGATATAAAACCACCTTTAAAATGAGCACAATAAGTTTTTTCAATTAAGTTTTGATTTGGGTATAGGGTGTGTCCGTTTTCATGCAGCCTATAACCCAGACATGCGAAATGTAGGGGCCGATGGCGCAGATTTGCAGCCTCATTTCTGTCAGTCAGCTATGGCTATTATCAGCACAGAGAGAATTAAATGAATTAACAGTGAACACAATTGTAAAGCATCAGCCTAGGCCTCTGATTAACCTTTATAAACTCCTGTATATTGAATACAATAGGTTTTGGCAATAGAGACAGAAATATCTTACAATTTTAACAGAAATGCCATTAAATAATAATAGCCTACATATGTATAAGCAAAGCTGATTGGTTTTACAGGGTTGTGGTATTCTAATAAATTGCACATGGTGCCTACTAGCCACTCACTAAAGCCCACCCAAAGATCTGTGCCAAATAACAAATGGACAAATGAATGCAGAGCGAGCTGACCACATGTGTTCAGAAGCAAAGAAGATGGATTGAAATGCAGCTCACAACAGACATGGGTCCAAGCCACTTTGAGGGACTTTGGATCAAGCCTGTTTCTGTGGAAGTGTGATTGGATTTGGTCCTGGTCTGCGTTAAAAGACCTTAAACACTTGTGACACGTTTATAAATAGGCAGGGGCACCATGTTTTAGTGATTTTAAATTGATCTTGTATTTATTTCAGTAAGATTAGGGTCTGTGGCTATAAATCAACACTAAAACACATAAAGAAAAAGGTGATTGTTGTTTTTTGTCATTTTGGAAGGATTTTGGGCACTTCTGGTGAATGTAATGTACTGAAAAACCCCAGTGGTTTTTGGGGTGGGCTGGGATCCTGTGCTCTTTGTAATCCTGTTTATAGACTTCACTGTGTCCGAGTTGCCTGCAGTCATGAGGAGTGATGTGGATGGATGAGAGGCAAGAGAAATGTGCCAGTGGCCGTGGGTTTAAGCTCTGAATAGCTTAACTCCAGGTGTGTCCCCCGGGTCCCCCACACTTACACACACACACATGCACGCACACACACGCACACACACCAGCGCACACATAACGCCTTAGCTAAACAACTGTCCAGATGCCATAAACACTATAATCAGACTGTGCTTCTTCCTGCAGCCTCTTCATCTTTTCCTGTCCCTTTGCCTCCTCCTCAGATTCTTCTGTTTCACACAAGCAGCAGACCACACACAAAATCAATGCTATAGGATCATTTTATTCACTGATTCATAAAGTTAGATTCTGTGACAAATCCTTTTGGACAAAAGTTCTGCTTGAATTTGTCTTGATTTATTGGTTTAACTCTCTGTACCAAATCAAAGCAAACTCAACAAATGCATCAATATGCAGTGTTATACTCAAAAGTTGGACAAGTAGGCACTCATCATTGGTGTTTTAATTATTAGGGGCATAATGTAACTTTATGCTACACTTGAAGCTTAAATTGCTTTGTCTGGAATGTTCCATAGTAAGGCATTAAACTTGCTTACTTATCTATCATGATTTTATTGATGAACATACTGTGAGCAGGATCTCCTTTCCACAGATCTGACCTCTAACTTGCACTGGTGGAGTCACCTGTTTGTCGCCATGGGGATAAATATGTTTAATGTCATTCTGTGGATTTTCTTGACGTAACAATAGCATCTCCATGGAGACAAGCAGGTGGGGGACCCCCCACCAGAAAAGCTTCACGGTGCATTTATGGTTTAGAAGTGTTTGCTTCCTGCAGTATTACCAAACTGTTGAAGCTGAAGTTTTCTATTTCTATTTTTAATGAGATCAGAACTCAAACACGAGTTACTTTACACACTGCACTAGCATTTATGTGTATTTATAAACATATCTGTCACAAGTACTGCTTTAAATCTCAGTTGCTGCTAAAGGTTTGGTACACCGAAATTGACTAAGCTGCTGTAAATCAGGCAGTGTTGTAGAAAAGCCTCATTATACAGCGTCTCGGTGAGATGATTTGCAGCGTATCTTTGTATTGGAGAGGGCTGCGGTGCCAGGTGTCTCTGCTCTGACAGCTCTTCACCGCCGATGTTTAGGCCAACAAAGCTAAAGACATGCCCTACGGATGAACCACACTGCTGTCATCTTGTTTTTTGTACTTTCTGAAAAACGATTATATCTCTTGATCTTTTTTTTTTCCTGACTGAATTGTATCTGTCCTTTATATGTTTTATCTTCTCATCCCATCTACCTGCCGTGTTGTTCTCTGTGCTTTAGATCCACTGTCCTCTGCAGCTTCTGTTGAATAAATGCAACAGTCACGTGGGGAGGGTTGATCCATGGGTCATTTTGCGCCACGCCATATGGTTCACCTGCAAGCCTTCTGAAAGTTTGTCTCTGTGTAAAAAAAATGCAGCAGGTTTCAAGGTTATCTTTCTGGGATTTCTACCATTGTTACAGTAAACAAACTATTCCCCCCCAAAGTCCCCTGATAGATTGGAGGATAAAGCACTGGCTCCAGAAGGAATTAGAAAAATGTGCAAGGAGGTCACTGCCTGCTGCTTCTGCTGCTGATATTGTGGCACAACTTGCAATGGCCAACTTGTCGCAAAGGATTATGGGTCAAAGTAAATCTTCAACAATAAAGCTGTGTGACAAATTCTCTCTGATTATTGTGACAGTGAAAAGACACAGAAATTATCAAATCTTGGCATATATGCATTATCCTCAAACAACACCAGCCAACGGTGTAATTCTAAAAGACTGTGATTATTGCCTTGAAATGCACAACCCATCATTTCCTGTGTAGTCTGGTAAGAGGTTTCTCTTATAGAATATTTTATACCAGAAATGCTTCCGTTGAGTCACTTTTAAAAGAGCAGATACTTTTACCTCAACTCCATTTTTGAGTCTATTTGACTGAACTTTTATACTCACAAATATGTGCATGTTTAATTTATATCATCGAAGAAGGGACACAAGTTAGCTGATTGTGTTTTCTCTTTGTTATTACAATATACTGTGATGTGTGAGATACTCTGTCCAACTCATTTCCCTTGTTGATGCTAAAGTTTGTCGAAGAGGTGTTTTGTTTTGTTTTTGTGTGAAATTTGTTCAGAAAAAAATCAGTAAAATAATAATAAACAAACACACAAACAAACAAACAAACAAACAAACAAACAAACAAATAAATAAATAAATAAATACATACATACATAAATAAATAAAATAATAATAATAATACTGGATAATTGAGGTTGCTTGGCTCTTCAAGATACATTGACACTTACAAGCATCACCAATTCACTTATACATTGTCTTTATTGGGGAGAAAGCATTAAAGATGAACAAAAAAAAAAAAACACTTTTACACAAGGAAAAATGCAGCCCCCACACAGATTTTGGCAGTCAACCTGGAGATAACCTTGAGTAATTTTATCCTTTTAATTAATATCCTTTTTCTAACTTTCTGTTGCTTTATAATCAAATAAAAACATTGCAGAATATATTCCTACTTGTTAAAATTGAATGTTAATCTTTAAAGAAGTACATTTGATTGACAGTTGGCTATTCCCGTCTTCATCTCCAGACTTGAGCTGCACTGACAGCTTTAGGAACTGGATCATTATAGAGCTATTCGTCATCGTCAAACCCACTCGAGTTAACCATATCTATAAATCCACACCTCCCCCAACTCTTGTCTCCGTCTTTTACTTAAACACACACACATAGCACCACACCTGAAGCCCCCTGCCCTACATTTTTAGATCCCGAGATAACCCAAGCTCAGTGCTAACAATGCATTTCAAGTCCACTGCAGAGCTTGTTTGTTTTAAAGCCATGGAGCGAAGTTCAAACAGAGTTGCCGGGCTGCATACAGACACTTGGACACACCTTGAGAGTTGGCCTGGTGTGAGCAGAGTGTTAATAACAAGCGCTGTGTTAATGTCAGGGCTCTGCTAAACTGGAGTGACCCATAGCCTTTGATTAGTCCAGCCTGACACAGTTATTAGTGCTCCTCTCATCTGGCACCAGGTTGTTCCCAGGGAGCTGCACTGAACAGGTCAAAGGGCCCCACTGCATTTTTCAACAACAGAATTATGTTTTGATAATGTATATGTAAGTTATAAAAATCTATATCAAAACAGACTGTTGGAGATCATTGAATTTGGGATAAAGTCGGCCATGGCATGGAAAACATTACTATATTACTACTATTCTTCCTCTGTAATTAATAGGTCCAGCATACAAAATGATCAGCTTCCTTTAGGGAGCAGGGTTTAAATATTGATTTGGCATAATCACACCCTCTCCAGGTTTTGGAACAGCAAAGAGAGATATGCTATTTGCTTTAGAACGATTACTTTTCCTCATGAATAAATCATGCCCCAATAAAAGGTGATAAGATTTTACAACATTTATCATAAGAAAATTCTTTAAAGTTTTTTTGCTATAAAGGAGTGATCAGGAGTTGTGTTTTGTTTTATTCATGCATGTTTGAGTATCCTCGCTGCATGTCTCCCTCTCCAGAGCTCAAAATTCTCTGTGACACCTTGTGATGTCATTGAGTAGCAATTCAGGAAGTTCAGTCTCCACAGACTCATAATAGTTTATCATCATTTCTTACACTAAAATGTAACATAAATTTCAAGCGTGCAGCTTGTGTCTTCCTGCACATTTTTCACTGCAGGTGCTGGTAAAAGAGGTGCTTAGTATGCAAAGAGTATATATGGATGTACTTTTACTTGTACCACAAATATGGATTTTCCAATTATTTTGAGCTGGAAAATGTGAAATATCACTAGGCAGTTCAATATTTTTATTCCTAGAATAAAATATAGGATTTACATAAACTGATCATTTAATTTCTTCAGTCCTGCCCCAGCTAACGTGAAAGAGCAGGTTTTGTAATTTATTACTTATAAATGCTTAGGTTCTTAATTCACAAAAAAATATTCTTACTGTATTTGTCCTGGCAGCTGCTTAGGCACTTGGATTATATTGTTTTAAACCATATTTACTTACCTCAACCTTTCATTTTTCATTTCTCTCTTTTTTTACCCTGGTGGGATCTGATATTTCAGTGACAATCCTGAGAGTCCGACACAGCTACCAGTGCGTAACTTCTTTCAGAATAAATATTTCTCCTTTGACATGAATATAAGTAGTCTAATGACTTTACCAGTTGCCTGGTATTAAATGTTGTAATAATGGGGCAAATAATTCACAATTGAGACTCCTGACAGTGAGTGGTCGTGTTGATAGTGTTGGCAGACTGAAGTTAGGGAGTGTTTGGTCAAAGGGGGTAAAATTTCTTCGTGCTGCGACTCGCCCTGAGCCTGTGGGGAGGGAAGTGGGGGGCAATTCACCTCCAACAGTAATCACAGCCCAGAGCCATCCAGGATACAGAGGGCACATAGCATCAGCAGCTGTTCTCTCAAATAGGGGACAGGAAGAGGTGTAGTTCCTGTATTTCCCATTTCCTACTCTCATTTACCTTTTGGACATTCAACTTGTATTATTTTTATATAAACTAACAAAACAAAAATTGGATACGAGATAATAATAATTAAAAAACATCTAAATACAACACACAACCAGCAAGATTGATCATGATGGAAAGCGATATCTATGAAAGCCAAAGCAATTTATTAAAAAAAGAAAAATTAAGTATCAATTATTGTAAGTAAAACAAAAAACAAAAACTTTTCTATGCATGTACTGATGAGTTAACTAAATTATTCCAATAGTACAGTAATAATATAATGTCCATGAGGGATGCACTTGATTGCATAACACATTGCATAACACTCTTTGGAATAATGAACTAAATTTACTCTATATTTCATCATGATGTGACAATGTGTTGATACGGGGATAGCAACTATCATTATCACTGCATTTGACATAGAGCATCTCCTCACTCAGCTCTTCCCCCTTCATCAGGCGATATCCCTTAGATTTTTACATATACTTTTTGATATTAAATTAATTTTGATCATTTCTTCTCTGCATTGCCTTAATTGGGCCAACTGGGTTCTTGAATCCTTGATATGATCTTAATATATGCCATTTGGTGAAAGCTTTGATCTAGTTGTGTTGAAGTTGAAGTTGGCACTGTTTTCTATCTCGCATAATCTTTAATGAGTCCTGGGATTGTTAAATGAATACTGCCATTTACTATGCACAAATCGCCATTGCTTTGCTTGACTTTATAACAGATATTGAGATAAAAAGCTGGTGGCAAGGTAGTCAAAAAAGTAGAAAGAGTTGCCTACTTTTAATATAAAACAGTATTAAACCTTCTCAAATGAGCCTAAAGTAAAAAATAGGTCATAAAATACCTCCAGAGTTTGTGTGTTTGTGTGAAAATAGGCCTGCTACAGTCACTGAGTACCCTAAGCCTGCTATATATTTTAACAAACTAGGTAATAATTTACATTTTTCTGGTTATCTCCAGCAAAAAGTTAATCTAAGGTGGGCCACAAGATCCAAAAAAGATTCAACTCACCACTGTGAAGCTTTTATTATTAGTAGCCTAGGAAAAGAGCATGTTTGGAAGAGCAAGCATGTAGGCCTATTTAGTGAGGCCTATAATTTATCAGGCCCACTTGAAAAATAACATCACAAGTAGAATAGGCTAAGTGATATAACTAATGGTGAGCTGCAAGAAGTTAGTCAAGAAGTCTAAATGAAAGCTTACAGTGGTTCATGCAGCTCACACTGGTCTTTTATGAACACAATCCTCCTGACAGACACTAATTTCCTGTCTGCACCTACGACTCGATCATGAATGTACTTCCATAGACTTCTTCACAGTTACAAAGATGAGGCTGAGCCAATCAAACACTGTGAATGCAAGGTTAGACATTTGAAAGGCAACAGTGCAGTACGGTACAACAGCACAATAATCCAAATTAAAGACTTAAATGTACAGCTCGCTACTTTGAAGTCTCTATGCGGTGGAAAAAACCAGAAGCCTAACTTAACTGGCAATAAATATTTCTGCTTGCAGCCTATATTGTACGTATGGTAGACATATTATTAATATGATAAATGACTGGAGCTGCCTTTAAAGCTGCAGTGTGACTTTTTTTGGTGGAGGGTTCGCCACCTGCTTGTCTTGTGGAAATGATATTGCTCAACCTGGAATGTTTTACACTGTGGTAAAAAAACAAAAACAAAAAACTAACATTTATTCAATTACATACGTTTTTATTGCCAAAACTACCACTTGTTTGTCTCTTGTTAAATTTTGAGCCATTTTGTGGACATTCCAGGCAAAATAATTAAACATTCCAGGCAAAATAATTCTCTATGCAGAAAGACAGTCACATACAAATGCAAATAGTCTCTTAAATTGATTGGAAAAGAGCAGAACCAAATGCCTGGCTACATTAGAGCAGAATGCAGAAGGGGCTGGTGAGGCAACAGAGCTTTGAGCCTAGAACTCATTCCAAAGTGGTATACTGCTGCCCCCTGTTGGCAGTTAAAAAGATGTACACTTAATGGAAAATAAACAGACCCAATTTACAATCAGGTTTGATTGAAAAAAAATATATACATTTAGAAATGAGTGTAAGCCTTGTAAACACATTCTTACATCTGTTTTTTTTGTATCCAAATAAGACCACGCAGTTGGTTTAGAATCATTTTTAGTTTTATTGTATTAGAACATCCAAATGAACCATAGCTGCAACAACTGACGGTGTAAGCAACTGTCGCAAAGTCCCACAAAAGACTAAAAATAATCCTGCGGTTCCTTTTATAACTTTTACATCAACATAAAATGCTATAATAACACCATCAGTACATCATTCCTTTACTTTCCATTGTGCTTCTTGTAAATGCTGTCCACACTAACACACAGACACTGATTGTCTACATGACTGGAGCTACTGAGGGAGAGGCTAAGCAGTGATAGCAGCAAAACAAGTTCTTAAGGCAAATATTTGTAGTTAAACAGTCAAAGAACATTTTGTATTTACCAGCTTTGACCTACTAACCTGTTCAGGATCTTTCTGAGGCCACACCAGACACTCTTGTATTATTATACGAGTGCAGTGCAACCTTTGTCCCCTTTATAACCCACTTTTGGAAACAGTCCCAGGCACAATCGCTTTATGAGAAATATAGTGTATTAACATGTGAAAGTTGCATTTAGTCAACCACAGTGACAACATATGCTCAGAAAGTTAAAGCTGGTTTTAAGAATTATGTTACAATCTTCTTAAATCATCTCTATAACCTTTCATTACAAGCAGTCATTTCATCCTTTAAATGTCAACAAAAAAACGTTAAAAGTAAGTGAAGTAGTAGTTTGGCAAAATATTCAAAAGCTACTCTGACAGCGAACAAGGAGAGTTCAGTGAGGGTTTTAAAATGTACAACTCTCTTGTATCACGATCAGATTTACACATGATGACTTTCTAAACTGTGAAAATATACAACTAGTCTTCAGAAGTCATGCATGTTACGACTTAACAGGACTGACATTGACTTTAACAGGATGACACTAGAGACATGCCAGATACTTGCAAGAAATGTGCAATGGGAAATGGGAACTATCTTTACTGAACCTCTTTAAAGTAACAAAACTTAATTCCTAAAGTTTCTTATAGGACTGGCTTTACAAACTACAGACCTTTAGACCTGTGTAGTAAATTCAAACTCAAACCAAACTTCCTTTTCACATACTCCCAATGAGGTGCAAAAATATACTGAGCTTTAATCATAGTCTAACTCTGAAGTTAAAATATTATTTGTCCAAATAATATAGTGATCAGTGTGGTCAGTAAACATGTACATACGTGTGTTTGTCATAACATCTAACAGTATTTCTTCACACTATATTTAGTGACTGATTGTGCGTTATTTTTGTATATGTTCATACAAGACTCATAAAAGCAATCATTTAATACTTAAGTGCTTATGTCAATTCAAACTATTGGTTATTGTGCTAATGTTTGTTTACAAAACAAACAAATGAAGCAAAAAAGCAAAAACATCATCAGAAAAGTCTAATTATTAAATTACAGTTTTTGATTATTCTGATTATGTTTTCAATTCATTTTGTATACAAAAGGTATTTAGGTATAATTAAGTTTTCCAAGTGTGTTTTGTTCATGTACAACTCTTTGTTTTAAAGTTGTCATTATTTCAGAGCTCCATTCTTCCAGCAGATGGCAGACCAGGGCTAGATGAGCTTTAGGACTGGCCACAGTGGGGTCACATGTCACGGGTCACGGCCTGTGAATCATTCTCCCTGGTTCATCTTTAGATGTGAACAAAATACTTGGAAATCCCTGCAACACTGTAATCCTGTTAATCAAATTCATGATGCTATTTGATGTATAAGTTCTCTGTCTCTTGCAGTGAGAGCAGCGCAACTTGGTTGAACGGTTTTTTGTACATTTTCTTTACAGTTTTTGTGCGTCTGCGAACATATTCTTGTCCCGTTTTCAAGAATCATTTACTCAACCTGCGCATTTTTAAGCATAGTTCCGGCCCATCACCACCTTGTCCAAACAAGGTGAACAAGTTGAGTTTCCAGTCACTGCTGCTCTGTTTTTCAGGCAAGGCAAGTTCTTCTGAATTTATCTTTGCAGAAAGTGCACCATGCTGTGCACTTCTGATGTTTTTTTCTGTCTTTCTATTCACATTTCCTCCATCACCTCCATAACAATTGTCCTGGGTCCAGTGAGGATGAGGTTGCTCACTGTTTTGTAGTCATGTGACAGAACGTTCAGACCATTCACAGACACCACGAACTGGCAAACCTGCAAGAAAAAATATTTTTATTATGTTAGAACTAGAGGGCATAAGATGTTATTACAGATCAGATGATGGGGCACAGGACCTATGCTGAGCAGTGTGCCACGGTGTGCCACGGTGTGCCACGGTGTGCCACGGTGTGCCAGCGTCCACAGTTTGCAGATTGTCTGTCAAATAAAACTGCTGGCCACTAAAGAAATTCTTTCCAATCATTACATTTGACATTCTTTAATAATGTGATAATCAAAGACTGTAATTAGTTGCTAGTAAATCCTTTATAACCACCAACAGATGTATCGTCATCAATATCCTGACAATTTATGGTCAGTTAATCGACTAAAATGGGTGTGACATGGTTATAAAAAGGAGGATATCATGCAAAAATAACTAAGTACTTTTAACAGCATCTCCAAATAAGTAAATAGATGTATTCAACTGCCCAGTTAGAAGGGCTACAGCCAAACCACAATTACACCGTCCATATAAATAGCCCATATAAATACCATATTACAAGAAAATAACCGGTTTCTTTCAATCATTACTAAATATAACAAGCTTAACTAAAAACTACTTGAATAAAAGTGTATGTAAAAGTAATAAAAGTGAATCAAGATTTGAAAAGAGATACAGAACGCTCTAATCACTGTTGTCTCATGCTAGGACTCCACCTTCCTTATCAGTATTTAACCACTGCCCTGGCACAGATAAATATGAGACTTGTGTTCCGTGCACTGTGAATGTTGCAACATGATGCGGCTGCTGTGGTTTGGTTTTGCAACTCACCCACATGGAATCACTTTTAAACATGTAGGGAAGAAGGATTAGGGAAAAATACCAAATTATGATGTATGTTTTACAGGCAGAATTAATGTAAAAGTGAATTATACACAAGACTTGAATGAAAAAATAAAGAAATACCAGAATCACCAGGTTTGGTTTCACATGTTTGTAGCCAACTCTAAACCACAGGGCAGCATACATAGCTTAGAAATGAGCTATTTTGGTGTAGAGAAAATTATATTGCATATTTTGGTGGTTTTAATGTGTGATGTACAAATTACAATTTTGATTAGATTATAATAAAATATAGAGCCTTATTAAAATCACTCACTATCGCTATGACACAGGTGCACAGAAGGATGAGTCAAATACAACTATCCTTAGTACAGAGAGAAGAAAGGCTAACTTAAAAGTGCATTATGTCATTTAGCCGGTGGACGGTCTGCCAACTAAATGAATCCATGGATAGATTATTGCTTTTCCTAGAATGTCTTTAAAAATATCTCTAAAATATCTCCATGGACACAAGCAGGTGGCACAACCAGGTAAGATCAGTGGAGAAGCAACTTTGCTCA
>KN492571.1:3162-15146 GCA_000787155.1 Scartelaos histophorus
TGTGTGTGTGTGTGTGTGTGTGTGTGTGTGTGTGTGTGTGTGTGTGTGTGTGTGGGTGAATGGCTCCTTGATAAAAGCACCTTAAAAAATCTGACCATTTACCCCGTGTCATATATAGGTCAGGTCAGACTGGTGGTCAGTACAATGACTCTAAATGTCACTGGTCAGTACAATGACCTTTAAGGTTAAGGTTCACTTACTGTGAAGCCTGACTGCTCATCACTCAGCCACCGTGCATCTTTTATTTTCTGTTTTGATTAGTTTTAGGTATAAATGACACTGTAATGTGATATTACAGTTCTAGATGTATTTAGATTTGTGCCAAACTCCTGCCTGTACAAACAGGTTTGACAGGCCTGCATTAGGTGGTACTGGCACCGTGCACTGATTTGTCTGTGTTACTCAGACTGCACATGAACAGAAAAAGTGGCTGCCGTAGTATTTGCAGTTGCAGTAGTTTGTAAGCTCGATAATTCGCTAATAGAGCACTTAAGCTAAGGTCTTTTTCATCGACGGTCCCTCTTATCAATATTTCAAAATGGTTTCTTAAAAAGGGTGAGTCCTTGAAACCAGTGGCGTTGAATCAGGTCTAATGCTTCTGCTAAAGATTTATCGACGAAACGAAACCACGACTGAGCTGAAGAGCACAAGGTCAGAGTATCTCAAACACTGACCAGAGGAGAGGAAATCATTACAGACACTCCGCTCCTCAGGCCTGGACGGCACTGGGGCGGGTGTGGAATCCCAGGTGCATGACATCGTAGAGTTCAGAGTCATGATTTCAGATGCAGGGATCAGCCTTTTTTTTTTTTTTTTTTGAGGTACAGGAACATGTTTCAGTTTGAACCTTTAGCCTCGCTCACTTACTTCTTTCTGTCGCTGGGATATTGCATCATGTGTCAGAAACTGTTGTCTGGGATTGTGTCATGCACCCTTAAGCTTCTCAAATCAATGTCTACTTTTAGTTTTTTTTCCATCTGAGATACAGAGCCATGATTCTTAGAAATAAAGTACCTGATTGTGTTCAGTATTACACAAGGAAATCTGTGTGAAAAATTAACAGATTACAGTTTAGTGTCATTTTTTTCTTATGTAGCTACTTAAATTTTTACCATACAATTCACACTATTGTTGAAAAATGTTTACCCTATGTATGTTAAGTTGGTACAGAGAAGTGGGTGGAGATAGGGGGTAGTTGAGAACTGGAATTTTTTTGAATGTAAGATAATACAGGATTACTTAAAGATGCATGGATCAGTAGCAAAAGATAAATGTAATTCTGTTAACTGGACAAAAGCTGCTTCTTCAGTTCTTGGAGTTCTTGCCCGGTTTTGGTGCTGACGAAAGTAGTTCCGGCAAGTTGGCTGGGGTCACGAAAATGAAGCTTTTTTCTTCTCAAAAAAAATAATAATAATCTCTTGGCGCTATTTTCTCTCCATTCGTATCACTTTGCTGCTGCAAGCTGAGAGCCGTGCATGCAAGGGAGCTAACAAGAGAGCTAATGTAAGAGCTAATGTGAGAACTAATGAGAAAGCTAATGTAAGAGCTAACGTGAGAGCTGATGTGAGAACTAATTTGAGAGCTAACATAAGAGCAAATGTCAGAGCTAATGTAAGAGCTAAAGTGAGAACTAACGTGAGAGCTAACATAAGAGCTAAAGTGAGAACTAACGTGAGAGCTAACATAAGAGCTAATGTGAGAACTGATGTGAGAGCTAAAACATAAGAGAATGTAAGAGCTAATGTGAGAGCTAACGTGAGAGCTAACATGAGAGAGCGATAAGTATATAAGCATGTGTAAGTTCTCAGTGTTATAGTCGGACATGTTGCCTTTAACGTTCCGTGAAACAGGAGCGACTTCACCTGGCGGCGGCGCAGTGATACGAACGGAGAGAAAATAGCGACAGGCGATTATGAAGTTTGACTTTTTCGTCGACAACGGTTTTGTGATGCAAATGTATCGCTCTGTTGAACACATTTTGTTTTGAGAAGAAAACGCTTTATATTCGTGACCCCAGCCAACTTGCCGGAACTACTTTCGTCAGCACCAAAACCGGGCAAGAACTTGTCTCACGGGGCTGTCGGGGGTAAGTCAGTGTTTATGCACCGCACTGATGACGGGGACGACGTACAAATTCATGTCAAAAAACCCCAACTATCCCTTTAAGAGACAAGCAAACTACACTGAAACTACTCTGAAAATACCACATCTACTTCTTTACAGTTTGTTTGTTTGCTCCGTCTATTGAACGGCATAAATTTGAGTCATATTACAGGCTGTCGGTATTGTTTTCTGTTTTTGATTTTCAATTAGATAAATTGGAGAAAAACTATGTCTGTTAAGTCCCCATTCCTGATTTTATTTGTTGGTTTTTTTCCTTTCTTTTCGCTATTTTCAAAGGAACGGTTTGTTGCTCTGAGGTGGAGACGTAAACTGAAAAACGTCGTACTGCGGGATTACTCAAACATGCATGAAAAAAATACAAATTGCCGACATATGAACCCAGACTCTTCGCATGTAAAATACGTCGCTTTGCAAACCTAAACCGCGCTAAACCAGTCGTCATATTTTAGACTGGTGTTTGCTAAAATATGCACGATGGTGAAAAGCATCATTAGCATAAATATAGAGTCTTATAAAAGTGCATTGTGGGAGAAATGATTGGGAGCAGATGCACATACTGACTTGTGTAGCCCATATACTATTCATATATGCACGTTATTATTGACATGTTTCAGCAGTGGCTTTAAAGACGCTCTACCTGATTTTAAAAACATGAAAAACTGAACTACTTTAAGGGCCCATATTACTCTATTTTCTGATCTATGTTATACTATTATTTCCTTGTCACAAACCTGGAGTTGTGCTTTGTTTCATTCATGTTTAACACGCAAACTCAGCATGTTCTTTTCTCTAACAGGAAGTGCTTCGTGTGTTTTTAAACTCCACACACATGATAATTTGGATAGTTTGAGCCGATCTCTACAGAACTTATCATAACTGCAACGATGTTCAGAGTTATAATAAAGTTGTTGTGTGAGAGTAATAAATGCTGTGCAAAACTTGACTTTGGTTTTGCATTTCCGTTTTTAATGAAGTAGTTTATCCTAGAAAATAAGTTCTCTCCTCATCGCTGCACAGGACTCATAAAAACAACTAATGAATGACTAATACAACAAGCAGCAGCAAACAGACTTTTTCTTTGCATTGAAAATCACGTTTTCAGATACAGGATATCACATTTGTGTCCTGAAAGACATCTGTGAAGCTTTTGGAAAGAAATACATTTTTAAAAGATGAGCAGAAGTTCCCTGTCCAGAAGTAATTTAGCTCCAGCGCATCAGTCTTTAGACCCTCGTCCGCTTCAGTGTCGCCATCGCTGGAATGAATCTCCTAGAATCACCTTCGTTTGGCTTCGCTCCTTTTCCTCTTCTCTTCTCCTTTTGGCGACCTCATAAACGGACTTTCTTTTGCGGTGAACTGGTCGTGGATTCTCGTCATTGCAACAAACTTTGTGCAAACTGTGAGGAAGCCCCAGCTGGAAAAAGCCGCCAAGAACCGCCGCATTGGTTTAGTAAACAGCGTCTTGCATCTGTGGAGTGTGTAAGAGACTCAGAGGAGTTTGATTGACAACCCAACCTAACTAACATTTATCTGGCCCCACCACGTCCACCGTTGATGGATTTTATTTTATTTTTTGTCATCGTAATTACAAGGCTGCTGCACGTCTATAATGCTATTCTCAGCCTCCATACGACCTTTAACTTGCAAACTACCACTTCATGACAGCAAAAGGTGGAACAGAACATTTTGAGCTTTGGCGATGTAGAAAGAATAAAAATAAAGTGTCGCTCAAACATGTGAATGGAACAAAACACCAGGAAACAACATTATAACACAACAAGAGTTAATTTTGCGTAATATGGGTCTTTTAAACAGTTGGATTCAAAATAGTCCAGAGTTTTGCAGTCATATTAATGCTAACGATGCTAAATACTGAAACATGTAAACATATAATAACCTCTTCTGGAGCAGGACCGGTGTGTTTTGAAGCGTTATTTAGACAGTGTTTTTGAAGGTTGAGCTGTTATCATAGTTACTCTCCGCTGAAAGGTCACTGGAGACAAGGAGGGAGTCTCTTATCCGTGTAGTAGTGAGGACAGCAAATCTCCACCTTCTTGTTCTGTAAAAACAGCTTCCCAGCGTCGACCGAGGGAACAGGCTGTACAAGAGTTTTTAACAAATCAATAAAAATGTAACTGCACTGATGTTTGGAACCTGCTTTTTATTCTCTTAAAACGTGAAAATTCTGAAACCTTTGCAGTGTCCAAATTTACCTTGTACTACTACTACTACTACTACTACTACTACTACTACTACTACTACTACTACCACTACTACCACTATTACTACTACCACTATTATTACCACTACTACTACCACTACTACCACTATTACTACTACTACTACTACTACTACTACTACTACTACTACTACTCCTACTACTACTACCACTACTACCACTATTACTACTACCACTACTACCACTATTATTACTACCACTACTACCACTATTACTACTCTACCACTAACCACTATTACTATTACTATTATTACTACTACTACCACTACCACTACTACTACTTCTACCATTATTACTACCTCTACTACTATTACTACTACTACTACTACTACTACTACTACTACTACTACTACCACTATTACCACTACCACTATTACTACTACCTCTACTACCACTATTACTACTACTACCACTACTACCACTACTATTACTTTTACTACCACTACTACTACTACTACTACTACTACTACTACTACTACTACTGCCACTACTATTACTTCTACTATTACTACCACCACTACTACTTCTACCACTACTACTACTATTACTACTACTACTACTATTACTACCACTACCACCACTATTACTACTACCACTACTACCACTATTACTACCACTACTACTACCACTATCACTACCACTACTACCACTATTACTACTACCACTAATACCATTATTACTATTACTACTACTACTACTACTACTATTAGACATAAAAGTTGGTAGTCTGATCCCTGGAGCTAAACCAGGACTAAACAGAACTAAACTAAGTCCACATCAGGACCAACCAGGATCTAACCAGGACTAATCCGGGTTAAAGATGCACTGTGTAACTTTTCTGTGGGAAGGACTGTGGACAGGTTAATGTTTTGTCTAAAATGTTTCACAATATGGCATTAAATGTATCTATCTAACGTATCTGATGAAGTCAGATACGTTATAGGTGTACAAATGTTGAGGTTGTTGGGGCAAAACGGGCGTCACAAATCAGTCCGTTAGACCCAGGGCAGATGTGGCTTCAAAAGTCTGAGTCAGAGTCTGAGAAATGAAAGAATTTTGTTTTACAGTCGCGTTTTTAAAAATGCGTCAAAGCCATTGTGTTACTATTTATTTTATGGGTTGAAAAGTTGGAGGAACGGCTGGAATTCGAGTAGTTGTGGGTTTTTGTCTGTGTGTTGACGACCTTCAGGTGAATGCAGCTTCAAAAATGCTCAGATCGAATACTGTTTCTAAGAGGACAGTCCTGTATTGTATTTCCATTGTGAACAAGTGGCAAGTTAGCGCCTTTTGCTATTTATCGTGCTGTTCACCATCATTATTGAGTCACTGAGTCATTCCAGACCCAGACACAAGTTGACGCTGGAGTTTTTTTTTTTTCATTTGCACCAAAAAGACGACATAACGCTGCTGAATCCTACACGGTATCACACTGTAAAATGATATTACAGTTATAAATGTATTTAAAATGGGTGTTCATACAGAGGAGTCGACTGAAAATAAGCAATTAAAGATGACTCAAACATACATGAATCACTACAAATACAACTTCAGGGGAGTAAACGGTGAGAGGAAACAACTATGACATGGTTAAATGTTCTGAAAAGTCCATTTTGTGTAATATTTCTGCTTTAATTGTTAGATCAGTTCAAGCTGGGTTAGCGTTAAGATTTAATATTTTTAGTTGAGGTTTGAATGTATTTTGATTGATACAAAATCCAATGGTGTCAAGTCAATATACTTGATATACTATTACCTAATATTGGGGGAAAAAACAACAGCAACAACAAAAAATCTGCACAATATTATATGACACTGTAATAGGATTAAAATGTCAGTTTATTTAGCACATTTAGCATTATTTTAAAGGCTCCATATTATGATAGAACATTGTTTCCTCATCACAAACTTCCACACGTTTAACGCACAAACCTTCTCCTCTCAACAGTGTGTTCCAATTTGTGATGTCATGTGGTAATAAGAGCTGCTCTGTGTTTTTAAACTCCACATTTGGATAGTTTCAGTCCTGGAATGTCCAATCTCTACTAGGGCTGGGCAATATGGAACAAAACATATATATCAATATATTTTGCTATATCTCGATATACGATATATATCTCGATATCTGTACAGGAAAAATAACCCCCTAAAACTACTGCAAAAACAAAAATGTTGAAGTGCAAAGAAGTTGTCAGTTTACAGAGGAAGGTGTAGGAAAGTGCTTCTGCAACATTAAAAACTAAATAAAAATCCCTGTATAAAAATTATAATTTAACTTTAAAATAATGGTAGAAATAAGCTCCTTTAACAGAGGAAGTTCAGGAGGTTCTTTATTTTAATAGATCCATGTTCCAGGTGTAGCTGAGGTTTCCCACAATCCACTGCTCAGATCAAACCCAACGATTCCAAACACTAATGTACAAGTAAAACTGCAGCAGATTCTTCATTTAAATCTTCAGCATAAATAAACTTTACAACATGTAAAACCATAAAGACTCAGAGCCACATCAGCCCGTCTGACATTATTATGTGTTTAATTCAGATTTGCCACATTTGTCGACGTTTTACAGAGACACAGAGACATCAGCCCGTCTGACATCATCATGTGTTTAATTCAGATTTGCCACATTTGTCGACGTTTTACAGAAACAAAACTTAAAACCACATGACTCATTTACATAAACGATTAGCGCTGAAATAAAAGTTCACTATCAGGGCACAAGGAGCTGGAAATGGTGGAAAAGGTTTGTGGTGCTTGAAGCTTTAGTTAACACCAATTTTCTACAGTTAGAGTCAAGTTTCCTCCTGTTGAGGCGCCTCATGTTGAGACACACGAGGAAGAAAAGAAAAACGACGAAGCAAAACAGAAGGAAACAAGAGAAGCAAATCAGGATTAAATATAAACATCGTATCGATATAGACGATATGTCAAAATCCATATCGAGTTTTAAAAAGAACTCGATATATTCGATATATCGCCCACCCCTAATCTCTACTGAACAAAAGATCTAATTAATTATCTTGAAAACTGCAGCTCGATGACATCACAAGGTGGAACAGAGCGTTTTGAGACCATAGACCATGTAAATACAGCTCTGGAAAAACATAAGAGACCTTTTTTTTATTATTTTTCTTTTTTTCATAAATCAGCGTCTCTACATGTCCGACAGCCGTTTTATTCCGTTTCCACCTCATTCTGCTTCATGATGAGGTGATCACATGAACCAAATCTGATTTAAGGAATAAAAATATAAAAACCACCGCTGTGTTCATGAAAGCTGCGACGTGGCTTATTCCACCAAATATTGATTTCTGAACTCTCCCTAAGTGATTGTGTCGTTTTAAAATGAATATGATCTTCTTGTCGTATTATTCGAGGCCTGAAAACATTGCGTCTTTTTTGTTATTTTTATCATTTGTCATTTTCAGCAAATAAATGCTCGAAATGACCATATTTTGATTTGGAATTTGGGAGAAATGTCGTCCGTAGTTTATAGAATGAAACAAAAAAAATCACTTTAAATAGTAAAATCTGAGGCCCTATTCTCTGTAAATGCTACTGCACAACTCCAGGTATGTTTTTGAGGAGGAAAAAACACGGATTAAAGCTCACAAGAGTCAATTTTACGTGATATGGGACTTTTAAGGTAACGTTTTGCCCTCAGTCTCCGGGCACTTACCCCGTCACATCATTTTGGAGTTTTTTGTTCCCCGGGGTGCACGTTTAGTCTCTATTGGACATGTCAGTCTGCGTAAAATCAAGCATAATTGCCCTTTAAGGCTGGACTGGCGTAATTTCAGGCTCGTCCTCCGAAAGCGAGTGAGGGCACATGCATTTTAAACCTCCATCAAGAATAAACTGTCATAAGAAGCACTTTCCAATACTTGTTCTGAGAAATAAAACATGGTGAATTGGCTGTGTTCCAGTGTGGCCGTGCGAGGACTCTCTCTGAGCCAGTCTGGAATGAAAAGACGCCAGCTTTTCAACCATTTGAGTATAGTTTGATAAAAACTAGAGGTAAAAAGCCAACTGGAAACACATTATACGGCTGAATAAACCAATGCATTTTTGTTAAGGGGCCTGAAGCCAATTTCTGTCCAAGTATTTAAGCAAAATCTGGCAGCTCCAGTACAGATATTTTGTATAAACAAACAGGTCTTGAAGTCAAAAGGCGTCGGCTGTGTACTGTCTGCATCTAATTATACAGCGCTTTATCTGAGGATCAGGAAATCTGTAGCATGCTAGTTGTTGTTAGCTTTACCGTGACAGAAACTCCAGTAAAGATATATTGTAAAAAGAGGTCTTGAAGTTAACAGAAATCTGTGGGTACGGTCTGCATTTAATGATAAAGCTTTGTTTTGTCCGGTAATCAGGAAGTGTGTGTAGCATGCTAGTTGCTGTTAGCTTTACCGTGACAGAAACTCCAGTGCAGATATATTGTAAAAATAGGTGTTTAAGTCAAAATAAATCTGCTGGATAAAGTCTGGATCAAATTATAAAGCTTTGTATTGTCCGATAATGAGGAAGTGTGTGTAACATGCTAGTTGTTGTTAGCTTAACTATGACAGAAACTTCAGTGCAGATATATTGTAAAAAATAGGTCTTGAAGTCAAAAGAAATCTGCTGTGTACTGTCTGCATTTAATCAAAAAGCTTTGTATTGTCCGATAATCAGGAAGTGTGTGTAGCATGCTAGTTGCTGTTAGCTTTACCGTGACAGAAACTCCAGTGCAGATATATTGTAAAAACAGGTCTTGAAGTAAACAGAAATCTGCTGTGTACAGTCTGCATTTAATTAAAAAACTTTGTATTGTCCGATAATCAGGAAGGGTGTGTAGCATGCTAGCTGTTGTTAGCTTTACATTGACAGAAACTCCAGTGCAGATATATTGTAAAAATAGGTGTTTAAGTCAAAATAAATCTGCTGGATAAAGTCTGGATCAAATTATAAAGCTTTGTATTGTCCGATAATGAGGAAGTGTGTGTAACATGCTAGTTGTTGTTAGCTTAACTATGACAGAAACTTCAGTGCAGATATATTGTAAAAAATAGGTCTTGAAGTCAAAAGAAATCTGTGGGTATGTTTAATTATGAAGCTTTGTATTGTCCAATAATCAGGAAGTGTATGTAGCAGGCTAGTTATTGTTAGCTTTACTATGACGGAACCTTCAGTACAGATATATAGTAAAAATAGGTCTTGAAGTCAACAGAAATCTGTCTTTGTACTGTCTGCGTTTTATTAAAAAACTTTGTATTGTCTGATAATTAGGAAGTGTGTGTAGCATGCTAGCTGTTTTTAGTTTAACAAGCACTACAATTCCACTGGTCTCCGAAATGTGAGAAAAGCTCTTATAAACTCATTGCGGTGAGTAATTAAAAAGCTCTGAATGCACAAAGTAAGTGAGGAATAACTTTGGACACTGCAAATCGTTTTTCATGTTTTAAAACTGTAAAAACTGGTTCCAAATGTCAGTGCGGTTACATTTTCTACATTTTCATTTTCACTGATTTTGTAAAAAATACTTGTGCAGCCTGTTCCCTTGAACACTTGAAAGCTGTTTTTAGTGGAGATTTGCTGTAGTCGCTGCTACACGGGTAAGAGACTCTTCCTTTTCTCCAGTGACCTTTAAACAGTGAGTAACTATGACAACTCAACATTCACAAAAGTTTTAAATATTGGTTTAAGACGGACAGGTTACAGTGAGAAACAGGAGCGCCCACAGTCACAATACCTGTTTTTGTAGATATTTTTGAGCAATAAAACACATGTAATTGAGCTAAAGGTGACGCTTTATTTTCACTACTCCAGCCAACTTGCCGGAACTACTTTCGTCAGCACCAAAACCGGGCGAGAACTCGGCTCACGGGACGCTCTCGGTCAGTCGGTCTTTATGCACCACACTGCTGATAGAGACATACAGGTTCATATCCAAAAAAACAGAACTATCCCTGTAAAACTGTGTATAAACCCAGATTTTTACCTGTGACGTAACATTTCAGGCAAATTAAAAACTGAACATAACTTGAGATGAAATGAAACGGTCGTGAATGAAACAAAACACAACTCCAGGTATGTTTTTTTATGAAGAAACAACATTAAACTGTAACATAGATTAAAAAAAATTGCAAATTATAATCACATTAAGGCAGGACTGTTCTAATTTCAGTCGTGTTTTCCAGAAGCGTGAGGGCACATGCGTTTTAAAGCTCTATCGAGAATAAATTTCATAAGAAGCACTTTCTAAGACGCTACTTAGAGAAATAAAACTGCGCCCACGTAACGCTGAAATGAAAAGATGTTAGCTTTCAACTTTATAATTTGAGCATGGCTTGATAAAAACTTGGATAATAAACCAATTGAAAATGACTCTCCACGGAGCTGGACGGCCTAATTTGAACGACGGCGCACTGTGGAACATTGTCCATGGAGACGAGCCGATAAAGATGCTTTGTCACATCTTGAAATCATATCTTCTGCTGCTTCTGTTCTTCTTGGAGATTGATAGAAGCACGTCCTGAAAAGTGAAAACCCCTGGTGTAAAAACGACGAGTGAAAAGACTGGAGCTTTTACGTGGGCCATAACTGCAGTCATTACAATTTCCAATCTTGATACGCAACTACAGGATTTCAAAATAACTTCACAACTCCACAATTTATGTTTAAAGAAGAACAAAACACCAAATCAGCTTTTATTACTTCTAAACTGTGTATATTATGGTTTAATAGTGTTGTCTACTTGTTTTCTTGTTGTTGCCGGGTTTTTTAGTTTTGTTTTTGACAATTTTAGTGCAAACTTTTGATTACTATTAATACTTTTGGAACATCCTTTTCATTTACTGTATTTTTCGGGCTATAATTCTCACTGGATTATAAGGCGCAGTATCAAATAATATGTCAGTTGTGTCATTGTCCACACATAAGGAGCATCGGATTATAAGGCACAATAAGAGAAACAAAACTCGTGTCGGATAAATCGAACTTTATTCAGGTCATTTACAATAACTCTCAGTTGTAGCTAACACAAAAATACAAGTTTAACAGTTGGTGATTTGGGCATCAAACATGCCCGGATCCCTCTCAACATTGTTCAGTTTTAACACTAAAATACAAAACCTGAAATCTGCATGGTGCATGTCTCTTAACAGGTGCATTTTGGGTCCTTGTACAGCACACGGCAGAACTACCGGTATGTTGCACAGTCGCCCTATATGTGGCCAACATATTACTCCTCCTGACTCGCCCACTAATACCTTATTAGACTAATGTGGACAACATCAAATCGGTTGGAGGTTAAACACAACCAAAGGTCACACATAAGGCCACTGGATTATAAGGCCACTGTGGATTTATGAGAAAATGTCATGATTTTAGATGCACCTTATAGTCCAAAAAATACGGTAAATCGCGAATTTGAGAAACATGTTACTGTTAAAATATGATATATATGCACCGACTCTTTAGTCTTCGTGATACTAATATAACAGTTCTTTTATTTTGTACGGGGCTGCTGATTTTTGCAGCAAATACGTTCAATATAATAAAGCCGTTTTAAAGTATGAACAGAATCGGTGCAGTGTTTTCTTGAAAATTTTACGTTTTACACAAATGAACGGACTTTATGTC
>KN492575.1:0-21324 GCA_000787155.1 Scartelaos histophorus
AAAAAAACAAAAAAACAAACAAACCTATAATTAAATAATAAGGAAATTTAACGCAATACTATGGTACATTCCAGCAAAATTATTATAATTAATATTAATATAATAATTAATATAATGAATAATTAATATAATTATAAAAATTATATAGTGCACTGTTAAAGAGTATTTGTAAAGCACCTTACCCCCGAATGGCAGCAACATCCCCAGATTCCCTAGAAAGATTTAAAAAAGTAAATAAATTAGTAAAACGGTGTAAAAGTTTCATGAATTAAAGATTGACCCCATGAAAAACACTCACTTGTCGATACAGACTTTAATTTTCAGCTGGTAGTTGAGCTCTGGGAACTTCACCAATAATCTGTAAGTGGAGCAAATATTAGTTCACATAAATAATATTATAAAAATAATAAATAATAGAAGTAATTTTATTTAAACTCCTTACTGGCTTTGTCTTACCTGACTTTATTTGTGAACTGCACTCCTGTTTTGATGACCAGGGGCCTGTCTGGGTGCATGGGCATACAGGGCTGTCTCTCCACCACAAACGCACTGGAACAAAATGACAAGAATAAGAAATGCAATGTAAAGACACCCCGGCCTCCCTAATCGACCTGCTTATCTGTGCTGTGATTAAACTGTATGGGCAGAGCTGTACCTCTTCATGAGACTTCTGAACAGGTCTACGATCTTCTCCTCCAGGGCGGGCCGGTGCTGGATTATGGGGTCTCCTTTATAAGAGACTTTCTGCTGAAGTTCCTCCAGTTTTTTAATCTGCTGTCGGATCTGGAGCTGAGACTCGGCCAAAGACGTGATCCTGGTTTAATGGAAAAATCAGTTATTTTGGCAGCAACATGAAGTGATTAGATAACAATTGTATAACAGTTATACAATTGTATAACCGAACATTAATGCCTGTTGTGCAAAATGTGTTACTTCAATCCTGCAGCGTTTGCAGTATTGTGGTTTGGGCTAAAACCAGAGGTGAAGCACCAGAGGAACTAAAACAAATTTGGCGTCACAGAAAACTACGTCAGCTTTTTTTTTAGCAGAAATACAGACTTTTTGTTTGTGATATTAACATGAATTAACAGCGAATGAACATGAACATTAGACTTACACAAACACACAAGTTAAACTATTTGGACACAGCAGCTCACGGATCATAATATATTAGAATAACAAAAAGGAAAAAAATATAATTGTTAATAATATCTTCATCTCGGCTTTATACACGAGGTTATAGCTGTAGCTCCTGAATATTCGTCAATGACGTTTTGACGTTTCCCAGACTGATGTGCAGAGCTAAACTGAGCTCTACACGTATCAGTTTGGTGTTAGCCCGGTAAAAGCTACTGGATTTTAAAATAACCACTGTAGGGGGTCACTGGGAGTATTCCTTAAATATTTTGGTTCTCAAGTCGATAATCCAGTTAAAAAGCTGGTTGAGCTACACACTTGGGTTGGGTTTTGTGCCAGATTCTACAACATTCAGTAATTGTGATGTATCAATTAATCAATCAGTCAACCAAACTTTATTTATAGAGCGCTTTTCATACAAAAATGCAACACAAAGCGCTTTACAGTGATTATGAGCATTACAATCCCCCACAACAGTGACTGAAAAAACAGACTAAATCTAAGGTAAGTCTTGAGTTTACTATAAAATAACTATCTGTTATATTACACTATCAGGAAACTATACTATATATGCATTGTTAAAAATATATATATTGAAGCATTTCTTGAGACGTCAAAAAATAAGATTGAATCAAAACAGCTGGACTTATTAAATAAACATTTCCAGCAAAGATTTAGAAACCCCAGTTGTTTTGAATTTTGTGATAATAATGATTAATTTCTAAATGACACTCACCGGCCTAATAAAACATATTTGTGGTTTGTATCATCTCATCTGTAAAATGATCTGTAAAATCTGTAAAATGCACCGAAAGCCACGATTAGTCATGGCCAGTCATCAGCAAAAAAGAGCTCTCCCCATTATGATGTGGGCACCAAATGTCACACCTATTTCCCTCAGTCTGAACCTCCTGAAGCTACGAATATTCTTATAGTTTCACTTCAGTGCTCTTTAATGGTCCTACACGATGCAACAGTGACTCTTTTGAGCTTTAAGACGTGTTATGATGGTACCACCTCATCAAAAACATACTCAGAGTTGTGTTTTGTAACTGTTTATCATTAGCCTGTTCCATAGATCAGAAAGCAGCGTAATGTGGCTCTTTTAAATCCCAGTATGAAGGAGCAGTATTCACCAGGTCTCGAGGCGGTCCAGGCAGATGTTGGGAGGTCCCCCGATGCAGGCGATCTGCTGCCTGCGCTTCCAGTCGGCCAACTCCTCGTCCGTCAGGTTCTTCTGGACATAATCCATGGCGGTCAGCAGCCCCCCCATCTCTGTCACGATTTGCTAAAAGACAACAGCCAAAAAACTATTTTAGCACATGATGTAACTTTTTGCTCTTCTTGTTTCTGTGGATATATAATTTCTCTGCTCCAAACTTTCCACAGTGTGACATTAAACCGCTTTAACTTACATTTATTTAATTACAGGTGGTTTTATAGGTCAAAAATACCAAGAAAAGCAGCTATTCTGACTGTAAATGGGGTCATCTCTCTCTCTCAGATCTGACCTGTAACATGGTCTGGTTTGGTCTCCATGAAGATAAAAAGGTTTAATCCCACAATGTGAAACATTCCAGACGAAGCAATAACATCTCCATGGAGAAAAGCACCTACGTAGCTACAATACACAACATTTTTTCTTCCACAGTTGCATCTTTGAGACTCAGCTTCTAAAAGGCCCCTGGTCCATGAAAGAACATGAGAGCTGCTTCATGGGCACTGAGTCATACAAAGGGCGTTTGAGACGCTTTGATACGAAACAACACCTTTGCTCAGTTTGCCTTTTACATACATAGATTATAAATAATGATCAATGATAATCATCTACGTGGAGACACTGATCACGTTAATGATTTCTCACAATAATTATCGCCAGTGAAAGCAAAGTGTGAAACAGAGATCATCCCTCAGTCACAGAGAGAACACTCATATTCCACTGAGTCGTGTCCTTTAGTCCCACAGATGCGGAACCACACTAACAGTTTATGCACATGAGCCCTGCTATTTTAAGTTTCATTTCTGTAAAACGTAAACAAATGTGTACAAAGCTGAATTATATTATCATTTTTTAAACTAAATAAATGCAGAGTGTTTAAAAAAAGAACAGCAACAGAAGACAATTAAATTTTAGATGTTGCTCACGAGTGAGTTGTTCTATTTTTAGGACCGGCCTGTGGGTGACACACATGGTCCTTGGGGGCACCGTGTTGGTTTAACACAACACAGACCATTCTGCATAGTTGGGCAGTGCTGGTAGATATTTACTTATTTTTTTTATAGGTCTGCAAACTAAACTATTACATCTTTATTTATTTACAATTTAGTTCAGCTACTCTGTCATCTATATTGCCTGTTTGTAATCTTCATAAAAGCTTTGACTGACAGGTAAAAGCATCATGTTTAAATAAAGACACTGACTCTTCGCAGCTGGTCCAAAGCGCTCAGCATCTGTTCGAGTTGAGCCATTTTCTGTCGGGTGGCTGCAGCCTGAGTGTTTATGTTCATCTCCGGAGCCAATTCTGAAATAAAACAAATAAAAAAATCAATTAAAGAGCTCATATTATGCTGTTTTCTGTTGCGTCTTATGTTCCTCGTCACAAACACACAGTTCTGTTTTGTTTTTTTTCATTCGCACATGTTTAACACAACAAATCCTGCATATTCAGTTCTTCTCTCAAACAAAAAACACTGTTCAAACTTGTGATGTCATGTGGTAATACAGGAAGTGCTCCACTGCGTTTTTAAACTCCACACACCTTCACTAGAATCATTTGGATAATTTCAGCCAATCTCTACTGAACAAAAGGTAAAAAAAGTAGCTGTTAACTTGAAAACTACCGCTTCATGACATCACAAGGTGGAACAGAGCATTTTGAGCTTTGGAGATGTAGAAAGACGAACAATTCAAGGTGACTCAAACTTGTGTGAATGAAATAAACTTCACCTCCAAGTATGTATTGGATGGGGGACAAATAGACATAAAAATGACCTGAAAATGTGTTGTTTAAATCAATTTAGCATTTTTTCTCGAGTTCTCAGACTCTTAATTTTTTTTTGCTGTGCTTTCTAATGTGTGCATTGTGTCACCATGGTAATTTCTAAACATTCTGCCATGCACATACATGTATAACCCCCCCAGCGTGATGCCACTGTAAAGTATCTATAGCTCATACCTCCTTGGCTTTTGAGGGTCTTGTAGTTGAAGTCAAAGTCGTCTTGAAGATTTTCGAGCATTTTCATCTTCTGCTCCATATCCTGTTAAACGCAAAGATGAGGAGTATAGATCAGGCTTCGTTTTATGTTTTAATTTCTTATTTGTTTGTGAATAAAATGTATTTTCGACAAACCTGCACACGTTTCCTGATGTCCTGAAGGTTGTGCTCCAAGATTTGCTGTTTCTCTGTGACCACTGTCCCTGTGGGGTGAGCAGCCTGACCGTCCTGTGGGGAAAAAATCATATTATTTTAAAAAAGTCCATATTACACTATTTTCCGATCTATATATAATGTTGTTTCGTCATCACAAACAGACCTGGAGTTGTGTTTTGTTTCATTCACTCATGTTTAACACACAAATCCTGCATATTTAAGCTGAGTTCTTCTCTCAAAACGCAAAAAACACTCTGTTCCAACTCCATACACTGACTTGAAACTTAAAGGTGTGACTTTTTTCTACTTTCTGTAACTTTTCTGGTTCTGCTTGTCCCCATGGAGACGTTATTGCTTTGTCTAGAATGTTCCGCAATAAAGATTTAACTGATCTATCACCAAGGAGACAACTATAGGCTACATTACGGGTCAGATCTGTGGAGAGTCTGGCTTTTCACAAACAATCATTGTATTTTTGAGCAATACAAACTCCACCACAGAAAATTGCGCGTTGCGCAACTTCATGACATCACAAGGTGGAACGGAGCATTTTGAGCTTTGGAGATGTAGACAGACGAATAAAAAAGTTACTTAAATGTGTGTGAATGAAACAAAACGTCCAAGTGTGTTTTTGATGAGGTAACAACATTAAAACATAGCTAAAAGTTCACGAGTCAATTTTAAGTAATATAGGACCTTTAACAAGCATTCATTAATTATTTATTACTGTACTAATACACATCCTAATAAAACATAATTGTGGTTTGTGTCGCCTCGTCATGTTTAGTCATGTCTGCGTTTTAATTTCTCCATAAATTCAACTACTTAGGGACTTTTTTACCTGGTTTAGGGTTTAGTCACGGGTTTAGTTTGAAGTCTTTACACATGTTTTTACTCTGTTTTACTTTTCTTTTTAGTAAAACCCCTGACTAATTGCCCTTTGTTCATTGTTGTGGCTATAAGCAAGTCTGAGTAAATATTTAATCTCGATGAATCACGTTCTTTTCCTCAGAGAGTTACTGAGACCACGTAATTCATCTATGCCAATGTTCATGTTAAAGGCACATTGTGTAACTTTTCTTTGTATTAAACCTTTCTATCTTAATTGAAACCAAACCAGACCATGTTACTAGTCAGATCTGTGAAGAGGCGACCCCTCTCAGTCAAAATGCCTGTTTTTCTAGATATTTTTAAGCTACAAAACCACCTGTAGCTGAATAAATGTAAATTAGACCTGTGTAATGTCACACTGTGGAACATTCCAGGCAGAACAATGACATATCCATAAAAACACACAGGTGACGAACCAAACCAACCAAAAAGTTACACAGTGCACCTTTACATACTATCGGTAGAGATGAGTGATGGTAAAAATGTAACTGTGATTTCATTCCTGCATTTTTGGTCAAATAGACTTGTTTTTTATTGAAAGTTTAAAGTAAGAAAAGCAGAAAGTTTGTCCCACCTTCGCCTCTTAGCCCCTTTAAAGCTCTAAGTGAGTGACCGATGGATTTAACCACCATTACACCCCCTTTAAAGCAATGTAAAGATAAAATCAAAATTGGGTTCAGGCTCCAAAAAAAACTGTGAAAATAGAACTAAAAAAAAACTTATTTTACTAAAAAGTGTTTATTGTGTTTGAATAGCACTGTCCACTCCAGTTTTAGTGCAAACTCAGTAAATTTGCAGCTTTGTGGCCAAAAATGTACAGAAATAGGTGTGTACCTGCTCCAATAGCTGCTGCAATTTGAAGTAGTTGGTAACATCACGTAGGACTGAGAGTGGACAGGCTTTTTTTGAGTCCATTTTTTGTTTTTGTTATATATAATTTTAAAATTGGAAGAAAAATAAAAAACTGTCATAGGCACTAGCTGTTTTCACATACCGGCCCCATCCTTTTAACTTCTTACCTGTGTGGCGGTGGTGGCGGTCTGTAGCAGGCGTTGCTCCTCCCACAGGCAGCGGGCGACGATGCGGGCGATCTCCATGGGCTTCTCCAGGTATTTGCTCTGGAGGTGCTGCTTGATCCGCCTCAGGTTGTGCTGGTACAAAACGTTATTCTCCTGCAGGAAGCGGCTGTACTGCTGGTCGATCTCACCCAGGAGGTTATGGAAGACCAGAGTGGCGTGGGACTCTTTGTTAGCGGCGTAAGCCCTGGACAAACAACGCAAAACAGATTTAATTAATGGATATAGTAGTAGAAAAGAGAGGTTTATGAAAGTGGGGACTGGAAGCTGGTTTAAGATTATATTTTGTTTCCAGTTGTATGACTTTAGGGGTCCTATATTAGCCAAATTGATTCTTGTGAGTTTTAAATCATGTTATAATGTTGCCTCCTCAGAAACATACCTAGAGTTGTGTTTTGTTTAATTGACACATCTTCAAAACTCAAAATGTTCTGTAACAATTTGTGATGCCATGAAGTGATAGTTTTCAGATTAACGTCTACCTTTTAGCTTTAGTTCAGCAGAGATTGGCAATTCCAGGGTTGAAATTATCCAAATGATTCTAGTGAAAGTGTGAGGAGTTTAAAAACGTGGTGGAGCACTTCCTGTATAACCACCTGACATCACAAGGTGGACAGGGGGTGTTTTCTGTTTGAGCGAAGAACTTAAGCTGCAAGATTTGTGTGTCGTATGAATGAAACAAAACACAACTCCTGCTATGTCTGTGATGAGGAAGCAACATTACAACACAGAAAAGAAGATGTGTGTGTAATATGGGCTCTTTAAGCAATCCTTGAGCGGTTTTGTTGCGACATTTTAAACTAAATATCAAAGCGTAAAGACAGAGAGTACTGACCAGTCCTGGCTCTCGATCCAGGGGGCGAGGAACTGCCGTAGCTCCATGGGGAAGCTGTCACTGTACAGGTGATAGAGCTGCTCCAGGTACCGAGTCTCCAACTGCTGCAACTGATTCCACTGCGCCATGACGAAGTCCACTCACGCCTGCACACAGGGGTACGAGCCGGGGTAACAGAGGGGTAACAGAGGGGTACAGGGGCTAGTAAACCAATGCACCACTTTAAAACAGAGTGTACTAAAGTTTGCATTCAACAATTGCAATCAAAATGTTGTTTTACTGGGACTGATCGCACAGTGGGTCACGGGACTAGACCTGGACTTATATATAACCGGGGAATGAAACTGAACCTTTCACGTCTGAAAAAGCTCCTGACCCGAAACGTCACTTTGTGGTGTCACTAAAATAAACATTTGTGAGCTTCAAATTGCAGTGCGAATGAATCTCTTTCTTCTTTTGCACCATGTTTGCCTTTGGACCATAGACTGTATAAAAAAGTGGATGTCACTCATAGCGTTTAGCGCCGCTCAAATGAGGCTCTCGATGCTAACGGCTACAGGAGCCAATCTGGAGCCAGGGCATTATGAATAGGATTTTTTTGACAAAAATAACAAAAAACAAAATAGCGGGGAAAAAAATAAGGATCATGTAGAGCGGGTTAATAAGAACATTTTAAGACCAAGATGAAGAGGATCACTGCAGCAGTTACAGAGAGACGAGCCACAAGATCCTAATGTAAGTCAATGGGAGCCAGAGTCAGAAGGAGCCGGAAGAGCCTCCTGTCCATAGACCGTATATATAAATGGAGGCTTTTCCGGCTCCTTCTGACTCTGGCTCTCATTGACTTACATTAGGATCTTGTCGCTCGTCTCTCTGTAACTGCTGGAACACAGTCACAGTTTTGGTTGGATGTGCTTGTCTCTGTCTACCAGTATTCTGTATTATTTAATTAATCACAAATAAGATAATATATTGGTTTAAATAATTATACATTGCCCAATTGTATTTATTAATTTGTGCTGATATTTTATGCTTAAATGTGCTGCTTTGTATTGTGTTGTTTAAATGTATTGCTTTGCCAAAGATGTTCCAAAATTGGCATTAAACTATAATAATCGATAATCACGGGAGACGCCACCAGGTCAATTTACAGGTCAGATCTGTGGAGCGGAGACCCCATTAAGAGTAAGAATGCATATTTTTAGAGGTATTTTGAGTCATACAAACACCCGGAATTGAATAAATTCTTAATTCTTAAAAATTACAATTAATTACAATCAATTACAAAAACAATGTCTCAGCAGTAATGTCTCCTCAACCTGAAAAGTTACGCAGTGCATCTTTAACTTGTTGATGTGTCCAATAACCAGTAAACGTCGATATCAATATGATTAATTAAACATCTTCATGTATTTGAGAAAAAAAAAAAATCGTGCCCCAGTCCAGATATATTGTATAAACGAAAAAACATGTAATTTTCGATAATCAGGAAGTGCGTGTTAGTATGCTGGTCATTGTTAGCTTTACCGCCACAAAACTCCGCTCTGGCATCTGATATTTGTAAAAAAAAATGCTACTCAGTGAATAATTAGGATGCTCAGAAAAAGATAAATGAGGAAAAACCAACTATTTTTGTATTTCATGTTTTTAAGACATTAATATGGACCAAAAACCTTCTTCAATACTCCTGATATAAGAAATAACAAAATAAAACACTAGAAAGCTCCTGGCGTTACACAATTCCACTTATTTTTGTGATTTAGCGCAACTGTCACATGTGAGCACTTTCTGTTCTGGTTAGAAAACTCCTGAAGAGAAAATACACATGTGCGAACTCCTCCCTTACATAAAACTAGAAAAAAATATACACCAGAAAAAATGATGACACACTATTTGGCCTTGTGGGTACTTCCTGTTTCAGAGGAAAACGCAGTTGCAGAGAAATATCTATAAGTCGATAAAACGTGAACTCTAGTCTGGGTTTGTGTAACCACAGAGAACTACCGGCTTCCTCCAGTGCTTTCCAGGACAAAGAGAGATAAGAGAAATTGTCTTTTGTAATATTTTTCCTTTTTGTTATTAGAATATATTGTGATGTGTGAGCTACTCTGTCCAAATAATTCCATTTCTGGATCAATAAAGTTTGTCTAAGTCTAATAATATTGAAATAAACTGTTGCTGAAATTAGGTGAAACTTTAAGGCGCTATCTTATATATATTATAATAATGTTACCGCCTCAAAAACAGACCCTACCCAGAGTTATGTTGCTCTGTTCCACCTCGTGATGTCATGACGTGGCAGTTTTCAAGTTAACATCCACCTTTTTACCTTTTGTTCTGCAGATATTGGCAATTCCAGGGCTGAAATCATCCAAATTATTCTACTGTTTTGAAGGTTTATGGCGTTTAAAAACACAGGAGAGTTTCCTGTATTACCACGTGACATCACAAGGTGGAACGAAGTGTTTTCAATTTGAGAGAAGCTTAAATATGCAGGATTTGTGTGTGAATGAAACAAAACGCAACTCCAGGTCTGTTTGTGACGAGGAAACAACATTATAAGATCAGAAAACAGCATAATATGGGTCCTTTAATTAAAACAGTACATATCAGTTACAGCCCCTTTAAGCCTTTAAGCAGGCAGTTCTGAGCACTCGCGTTACATTTAGACAATGAGGAAGGTCTTTACTTCTGTATTATTAGTAAATTACTCAACTAACTCAACAACTAACCATCCATCAAAGTGTTTAGCATCTGTAAAAATAGATATGAAGTTTAAAGGGCCCATGTTACGCTATTTTCTGATCTAAGTTTTAATGTTTCCTCGTCCAGACCTGGAGTTGTGTTTTGTTTCATTCACACATGTTTAACACACAAATCCTACGTATCGACACCTTCCTAAAATAATCGCATAAGTCATTTTTTTCAGGTTTTTAAGGAAACACAAAAAACTCCTCCCAAAATTGAAATTATGGCATAAATTATGGCAAAGTAAACCTAGGCAAAAAGTGACGATTATTTTAGGAAGGTGACGATATTTAAGCTGAGTTCTTCTCTCCAATGCTCTGTTCCACCTTGTGACGTCATGTGGTAATACAGGAAGTGCTCCACTGTGTTTTTAAACTCCACACACCTTCACTAGAATCATCTGGATAATCTCAGACATGGAAATCTCTAGTGAAGCTAAAAGGTAGGAGTTAACATGAAAACTCCTGCATTTTCTTTTTAAATTAAACATGTGTGAATGAAACAAAACACAACTCCAAATCTGTTTTAAGGAGGTAACAACATTATAACATTAAAGTTCACGAGAATCCATTTTGTGTAATATGGGACCTTTGAACTTTCGCAATCTCGTTTCGCTATAAATCTGTGAGAGGAAGACGGCAAGGTTTAGATTTTATGGACTTAGGCAAAGAAAGATTATGTAGCCTGTGTCATTTAGCCTAGAGATTATCCCAAAGTAAATATTGACCTACGCTGGAGTTGGTACATTACACAGTATGTCTACAAATGTGTCCGTGTAGATTTACGATTTGAAACGCTTCTGCAGACACGCCACATGTAACAGGCCAAAACCCATTTTAGTTAAACCCTACTGCGGCAGCGTTTTCTTTTGCTTTTTGTTCTCTCTTTATGCAGATCCCGTTGGTGATTGATGATTTACTCAACTTCCGATGGGCTCTGATTCGCTGAGGCTGTTCCAGAGCGAGATTGGAGAGACAACTTCCCACTCCACCATTCCCGGGAGTCCACTCGGATCATTTTATAGCCGGCTCGCCACTTCTTCCGTTTAGTTTTGTGACTTAGCTAGTGTTAGGTCAAAGTTTGTGATACTAATAGATGATAAAAGTGTCTCATTACAAATTACAAAGCGACTGAGTTTGAAAAAAGATGACTTCCTTCTTCTGCGAACGCCATCCTTGCTTGTTTCCTTCTTTACTTTCCTTTTTAATCAGTTTAGCCCCTCCAAAATGCGTCCATAATGTGTCCATAATGTGTCTATTTTTGATTTTCTTTCAACTAAACCAAGACTTTTAAACCGTTTCTTAACAAATCAGCCACATTTCGGGGGAAAGAAACCGAGGGAATTTCATCTGTGAGCCGTCGGAAGCAACAACAGGACATTAATGAGCTACGTGCATGGATATTTGGTTAAATTGTCAGCTGTGTAAGAGTTTTACAGTCCGAGATGCTGTAATTAGCATGCTAGTTGTTGTCAGCATTACTGTGAAAGCAAAACTCTGCTGAAATCTGTGAAGAAACTCATCACGGTGAAAAACTAGGATGGTCTGAATGCATAAGAGAAGCGAGGAATAACGAACCACTGCAAACCTTTTAAAATGATCTAGTTTTGGTTTCCGCGCTCTGAAACTGTGAAATTCGGGTACGGTGTGTTTGACCTTGCTGTCCTAATGAGAAGTAGGCCACAAGTTTCACACGAGATGAGTCAAAAACGTAGCTGACACAAAACTAGGTGGGGTTTCAGTTTCCAGGAGCAGAGCTACAACTGTGAGCCCTGAGAAAGGATCAGGAACGTTTTAAAGCACATGAAGCAGATACAACTTAAAAAAAAAAACACGATAATGCACTTACTTTTCCATAAATGAAAGCTGGAACAATATATTTTGGGGCTCAATGTTTAAAAAAATAAAATAAAAAACATATATCAGTTGAGCTTGAGCTGTAATATATTAAAAATGTGTTATAATGACAAACCTATTTAACAGAAACACCAAATAATTACTACAAGGACATAAAATAATGAAATATTCTGATACAATATACATTACAGACACTAAAAATCTCGTATTATTCATAGATTGAGGTGGGAGGGTTCATTATGTGTCTCTATGGAGATTATAACGTTTTTTTTTCTGAAATATTCCACAGTAAGGCATTAAACTAATGTCGAAAAAAGAATAAGAATATTCAGGATAGAAATATTTGAGAAAGAAAAACACACAGTTGAACTTGAATAAATGCAAAATATGTTTCTGCAAAAACATCGCCATGGAGATGAGCAGATCCTCCGCAGCAGAAGTTACTTAGGGCAGCTTTAAAACACAACTCTATAAACTGAATTACTGAATCATTGTTGCTACAGAAAAATGTGAAATTTTCCTGGTGGAGAGTCCATCAAAATGCCATTGCTTTGTCTGGAATGTTTCACAGTACGGCATTAAACCTTTCTATCCAAGTTACAGGTCAGATCTGCGGAGAGCCGACCCCGCTCACAATCAGAACACCTGTTTTCTAGATATTTCTGAGCAATAAAACCACCTGTAACTGAATAAAAAGTAAAGTAGAGCTGTTTAATGTCACACTGTGGGGCATTCCAGACAGAGCAAAAACCAGAAAACCAGTGTCTTGCCCAGTGACACAACAACAGAGGTCTGGAAAAATACCAGTTGGTGTCTAACAATGAACTTTTAAGTAATCACAAAGTTTAAACATAGAAATTTTTAAAGAGATGAACAATTTTCCAAAACCAAACGCCAATGATCAAATTTCAGGACCATCACGTTGTATTTTTCTTATAGTTTTGATTTAGTCATAAATAAATCCAGCAAATCACCAAAGTAAAATGCGGTTTTTGTAATTTTTTTTGGTCTCATAATGAAAGTCTAATAGGTCACTCGTATACCAGCTTTCACAAAACTGGTTCCTCTTTCATCGAAAAAGGTGGCACAATTTGATAGCAAAGATATTCAAAAACGTATATTCAAATGAAACCAACTTGGATTTGAAACTGTAGCAGGCAGTAGTTCGATATTCAACGGTAACTAACTTTTTCCCATGTATTCCAGCGAGCTCTGGCTCACCCCAGTACAGACAAGTTGTATAAGCAGTTCTTGGGGTCAAAATAGTTCAGCTGTGGACTGACCGCATCTAATTATAAAACCTTTTCTTGTCAGAGAATCAGGAAGTGTGTGTTATCGTGCTAGTTATTGTTAGCTTTACCGTGAATTCAAAACCGACTCCGGCCTCTTAAAAGCTGTGAAACGCGCTCATGAACTCATCGTGGTGAATAATTAGAACGAATAATTAGAATGAATAATTAGAATCTTAAAAATCTGGTGCCTTTAAACACTTTACGATAAAACCAACTGTATCTTACTGAACGCATTTAATTAAACTATAGAGGTAAGAAAGATCAAAAACCTGGTTAGTGTAGGATGTATGCAAAATAAGAACTGGGGTTGACTAAATAAAAGAAAAAATAAAGGGCTACAATAAGAAAAAAAACTGATTTAAAATAGAAATGTGCAATGTAGTCTTACAAATCATAAATAAAAGTGATATTTCTGCCTTTTTCTTGTTAAATTTATGGTGTAATCACAGTTGTATCATACTTAAACCTTTTTTTTTGCACATTTCTGGTAAGAATGTAACAATAATCAAAATATCGTGATATTGTAGCATCAAAGTTCACACAATTATATCGTGGGCTGTCGCAATATATCGAATTCTAACATTTTTAGCTTAAATGCATTGTTTTTTGTGGTCTTTTGTTCCATTTCAATGCAAAAAACAAAGAAATAACTGCGATAAACACATTTTTCTTACAGTAATATAGTCCCAAAGATTTTCCTAGCATCTACACAATTTATTCTACTTAGATTGTATTTGAATATAGTCATCAGGGTAATAATAATAATTTTTAAAAAGTCTTAATTAGCCATTTATACAGGAAATGTGCTCATGTTTTCAGTATCATCCTACAGACATTACCGAGGAAGTAAAGTGTCCCATAGGATTATCTTCCCTCCCACCAGCTGTTGCACTATTGTCGTTACATTAAGAAACCTGACACTGGAAAACCTGCCATAACGTCAATGCCGAAAATATAGATCTGGGACGGCACAGGTTGAGCTCAAAGCATTAGGAAGCTACTGTCAATAATACCCAACTGTTTTAATGTTACGTGCTAAAGCTACAACCACGGTTTTCCTACTAAAATGTGACAGAAAAGTAGGTGAAATGTAAAATGTAAATTGTATTGTAACATCTTTAACTAAAATAACAAGGAAAAGGTTAAAGTTGCACTGTGTAACCCCCCAATCCCAATGATGATGTTATTGCTTTGCCTGGGATGTTCCACAGTATGGCATTAGACAAATATATTTTGTATTTGTTCACTACAGGTGTTTTTATTTCTCAAAACTCCCCAAAAAAACAAGCATTATTGTTGAGAGCAGGTCCACTTCTCCACAGATCTGACCAGGCAAGGTTACAGCCTGGTGATGTGGCCTGCTTGCCCCATGGAGATAGTTAAAGTAAATGCCAAACTGTTGAACACTGAAGGAATAAAAAAGTGATTTAAGGTAAATTATCGAGAATGACTGAATCTTGTTTTGAAAATTAGGCAATTTTGAATATTGGGTTATTTATTATAATAGAAAGTTGTCTGAATAGATGAGCAAATGGACAAATAATCTCCCAATAAGATTATATGGTTTTATTTCTGCAATTTTGTGGTTAATTTCACATTTGTTATTTAAAAGAACTGAGCCTCACACAAGTCTCTCATTTGGGTTGCCAGTTTCGGTGTAGAAATCCAGCTGGTTTAAATGAATCTCTCTGATTTGAATGGTCTCTACCTAAACCCGGCACTTGCAGCCCGTCATGAAGCAGTGCAAGTGCAGCCTCTGCAGCTCAGGGAAGGGATTCTGAAGGTTTTGAATGTTCACATGAGGCTTGACCTGTTTATATACTGAAAATGAGAAAAACTTGTGTGTGTCCTCTAGCTGTAGGTTAAGACAATAGGCTGTATATGCAAATGAACATAGCTAACGCGCTAGCCTCTGCTTTCCAAATAGGAAGTTTGTATGCGGATACTTCCGGATCCTTCTGACCCTGGCTCCCTTTGACTTATACTGAAATCCTGACACCCCTCTCTCTGTAACTGGTACAGCGAACCTTGTCATTTTGGTCTTAAAACGTTCATATTAACTCGCTCTACACGATTCTGGGGTTTTTATTTTGCTATTTTGTCTGTTAAAAGTCTTATTCATAACATAGAAGCTGGATCCAAATTCAAAGCCATAACTGCTAGCCTCAGTGAGCTTCATTTGACTGGAGCTGAACGCTGTGGGTGACGTCACACTCCCTTAGTCCAATTCTTTACGCAGATTATGGTTTAAAATATTATAAACACACATAAACAAACAAAAATAATTATGTTTTCCACTAATGTAAAATGAGACAATCTATCATATATTATTGTTGTACACTGAATTACAATATATCACTTATAGAGTTATACTAAAATAGACTTAGACAAATATTATTAACCCACATGGAAAATTACTTGGACACAAAATATAAAATGGTGATAATAAATAATTCTAAATAAGTAGCAAAAATAGCAAGAGATGATTTAAAATAAGTCATAATTATATAAATGTATATGTACAAATAAAAATACTATGAAATATAGAACTAAAGTAATAGAAATATATCTCGGTTACATAAGAGGTCGTAAAAATAATAAAATTTCTCAAAAAATGTTTTAATTTATTAGCTCATAATGTTTATCCAGGCAAATTAAAACAACTAAAATATTTCCAAACATAATAAAAGACAAACCCATTTATAACTATAAAAGCCTTTGTGCAGGGTTATAAAACAGCCACCCTGACAGGTATGCTTTGTTTTAGAGTCACAGGGCTGGACTTACTGTAACAGGTTGTCTGAGGCCAACTTTATTTTGGGAAACTACTTCCTCCATGGACTTCTAAACCAAATATTATAGGAAACATATTTAGAGTTCAACTAAAGGGGCAGCTGTAAAAGGGAATGACCTGATTCTATTGTGTATGTTATAGTAGGAGTTACACTTCTGTAATGGGACACTGCGCTATGCGTCACTGACTTCTACTGGGGCAAAATTCCTGTTGAAGAACTACAAAATCTTCCTGTTTAGGAACTACAAAATCTTCTGTTTAAGAACCACAAAATATTCCTGTTTAAAAACTACAAAACCTTCCTGTTTAAGAACTACATAATCTTCCTGTTTAAGAACTACATAATCTTCCTGTTTAAGAACAACATAATCTTCTGTTTAAGAACTACAAAATATTCCTGTTTAAGAACTACAAAATATTCCTGTTTAAGAACTACAAAATCTTCCTGTTTAAAAACTACAAAATCTTCCTGTTTAAGAACTACAAAATCTTCCTGTTTAAGAACTACAAAATCTTCCTGTTTAAGAACTACAAAATCTTCCTGTTTAAGAACTACAAAATCTTCCTGTTTAAGAACTACAAAATCTTCCTGTTTAAGAACTACAAAATCTTCCTGTTTAAGAACTACATAATCTTCCTGTTTAAAAACTACAAAATATTCCTGTTAAAGAACTACAAAATCTTCTGTTTAAGAACCACACAAAATACCTGTTTAAAAACTACAAAACCTTCCTTTTTAAGAACTACATAATCTTCTGTTTAAAAACTACAAAATCTTCCTGTTTAAAAACTACAAAATCTTCCTGTTTAAGAACTACAAAATATTCCTGTTTAAAAACTACAAAATATTCCTGTTAAAGAACTACAAAATCTTTCTGTTTAAGAACTACAAAATCTTCTGTTTAAGAACTACAAGATATTCCTGTTTAAAAACTACAAATTATTCCCGTTTAAGAACTACAAAAAAGCAATGCTACAATTTATTTTTCAGTTAAATGTTTTTTCTGTTTGTTTTTTTTATTACTGACTCATAATGTTTTAAACTTGTATTTTTGCCTAAATATTAGTAGCTTATTTTGGTGTTTATAGTTCACATGAAGATATAATTTCCAGTATTTTGCGATTACTACACTAAACTGACTAAACCAAAAAAACAAACAAACATAACGCAAATATAACGCAAGTAATATAACGCTATGTCCTGATCTATGTTATGTGAAAAATGTTTTGTTTCATTCACACACACAAATTCTCCATATTCAGGCTGAGCTCTGATGTCATGTGGTAATACAGGAAGTGCTCCAGTGTGTTTCTGAACCCCACACACCTTCACTTCAATCATTTGGATGATTTCAGCTCTGGACTTTCTCATCTCCTGAAAACTCCCACTTGATAACGTCACAGGCTGGAACAGAGCGTTTTGAGCTCTGAAGATGTGGACAGACAAATAAAGGGTTACTCAAACATGTCAATGAAACAAAACAGAACTCTAGATAAGTTTTTGATGAGGTAACAACATTAGAACATTGATTAGAGTCAATGTAGTGTCATATAGGACCTTTAATGAACAAACTTTTAATAATTTTTGGATTTCACTCAAAGATCTGAGTCAGCACAGTGCTCAAATGTTATATAATTTGACTATTATTGCAAATGTATGATTGCAAATGCTATTTAGGTCAGTCCTTGGACCATTTAGCACTGGCCAAGTATCGTTAAGTAATAAAAAAATGGGTAATAACCAAGAGACCAAGAGCCCTGTAATCACAAGATTTTATACGAATGAATGAAAAAGTAGCCACACTAGCTGTATTTGCGTTGTAATTTTGGACATTTAGAATAGGCCTCCAGCTAAATCACCAAAAACTTCCTTAGCCTATTTAATATTTTTTCCATTTAACAGTAAGAAAATCTATTGAAGAACCATAAGTCTGCAAACATCAGTTAAATCACATTCAAATGCAACATCCTGTTTCATTAACCATACCAGCTTTATCATAAAATCATCACTTCGATAAGAGTTAAGTAAACTGACATTATAAATCCTTTTACTGCAGAGTGTGTCCTGTCACATGGGTTTTTAGTGCAGCACTGGACCCAGCGGAGAGAGGCTGGGTGTGACAATGAGATGAAATAATAGTAACGACTTAACCTAGATTTCAAACTTGTTTCTTAAGACAATACAAAGTTACACGCATAATAAGCAAATTAGATCACAACCTAGTTTTCGACGTGTCAGTCAATCGAAAATAAGTAGTAGGATATTTCTGTTTTCATTCCTACATTTAATATAAGTTTTTTATGTGTATTAGTTGCATCATAGTCTGTTTTCATCATTGGTGTAGGAATAACGTAATGGGATAGGCTAATAAAGTCGTAAAATTATACATTAGGTTAAACAAGTCTATGCATTAGCCAGTTAAAAATGAAAAAAGCTTGAGATATAAAGCTTAAATCTATCAGAAAATGACTTAAAAGTAGTGAAATTGCCTGGCTGCATGGACAGATAATTGAATTTGACAAGTCATCTTAAAATAAACTACCTCTAGACTAGAATTAAACAGTCTCAGAACTAATAAGTAGACAATAACTCTGAAAACAAGATGAATAAACTGATAAAAGTTTTAAAATCTTGGAGATCAGAGAAATTTGCAGTGCATAGATTAATTTAACATAGGCTTTATACATTTCTGTGTGTTATTTATGCTGTCTGGTCTCTGCTCATCATTGGTGTAGGAAGTAAGCAATTACAGCACAATCGAATAACAGGAAAGGACAATAAGGAAATAAGGAAGCAAGGAAAAGGCTTCAGTTATGTCATGTATCATTGTGTAGTAGTCTAAACTAAAGCTGCATTTAACGATTATTTTGCTTATCCAAAGTATTATTACTATTATTAATGTGGTTGTTCAGATCACGAAAGTCCTGTGAATATGAGAAGTTTCATTAACAAAGCTGCAAAGTGTCGACATCCTGAGGGAAGATATTTATAGATGAATGAAAGCACATTTTAATATTTCCTGTGTTTGTTTCTGTGATTAATTGAGTTGTTGAACTTGTTGCAGCCATAATCTAAACGAGCCTGAACTGAATGCATTTAAGATAGGCCATTTGTGATTAGTTAGACTGCTGGGTGGTCTTTACTCATCATTGGAGTAGACAAAGGAACAATACAAAGCAATGCAAGGACAATGTAATATATGTAGATTATATAAATTAGCGTATTCATTGGACAGTTGAAAATGAATAGGCCTACAGATTCCATACAGTTAACATAGGCTCTATAAGGGTGATTATTCCTGTGTATTAGTGCTTGGCGATCTCTACTGATCATTGGAGTAGGCACAGGAACCATACAATGTAATACAAGTACAATGTAATATATATAGGTTATCTAACCTATCTAGCCTATGCAATGGACAACTGAAGTTTAATAGGCCTACATATTTTATACATATATAAGTGTATTTCTGTGTATTAGTTAGGCTGTTTGGTATGCCTAATAATCATCTTTGGAGAAGGCACAGGAACCATAAAATACAATACAACAATATATATGGGGTGTGTAAACTAGCCTATGCATTGGACAGTTCAAGTTTAATAGGCCTACATATTTCAGACATTTAACATTGAAGTATATTTCTGTGTATCAGTTAGAATTTATTCCTAGTACTTATCTTTAGAGTATCATACAATACAGTTAACTGAAAATGTATATATGGGTTATGTAAAATAGCCTATGCATTGGACAGTTGAAGTTTAATAGGCCAAGAAAAAATCCATACATTTAACTGAGGTTAGAAGTGTATCTATTTCTGTGTATTAGTTAGATTGTTTGGTATTTCTAATACTTATCACTGGAGTATACACAGGAACAATACAATACAATGCAACACAAGGGCAATATAATAACATAACATGTGTGGGTTATGTAAACTAGCCTATGCATTGGACAATTGAAGTTCAATAGGCCTACATATACCATACATTTAACCTAGGTATATAAGTGAATCTATTTCTGTGCATTAGTTGGACTATTTGTTTTGCCTTATACTCATAACTGGTGTATGTACAGGAACCAAACAATACAAAGCAATACAAGCACAATGTACTAAAGTGACAAGGCCTATGTAGGTTCTCTAAACTTGCCTATGCATTGGTCAGTTGAAAATGAATAGCCTAATGATTCCATACATTTAACATAGGCCCTATAAGTACATTTCTGTGTATTACTTTGACTGCTTGGTGGTCTCATCAGTGTTGTTGCCACTGAAACCTATGATAATGTTAACATGACACATAAGGTTATTATACTAGTCTATGCACTGGTCAATGGAAAATAACCTGCCTTCAGATTCCATACGTTTAACATAGGCTATAAAAGTGTATTTCTGTGCATTGGTCAGACTGCATTGGAGACACAACAGAACACAAGGACAATAATATAATAACGTGGTATAAAGTAAGTAGGTTATCCAAACTTGGCTATACATTGGGCAGTTGAAGTTTAATAGGGCTTCAGATTCCATATATTTAACACAGGCTATATGGTATTAACATGATGCATCAGATTGAACTAGCCTATGCATTAATAAACCTACAGATTCCTATACTATTTATGGTTATATAAGTGTTTGTCTATCGTCTTTTAGTTGCTTGGTGGTGTTCAGATTCGTAATACCACTGAATGGAGCTATATATTTACCAATATGCAAATGCAATTACCGCAATACTTCAATACCTTGCGTAACAACGTGGGTTCAAGATGGTCCCTTTATAAATAACCCATTAGGGAACGAGGTGCAGAGGTTTTCTCGATAAAAAACATAATTAAAAACCCAAATCAAATGAAATATATGCGTGATCAGTGCCATTTTAAGGTGTACAAGAACATCTGCAAAATAAATCCAAACTCCAAGCGCTCCATTCTTACCTGATTAGTGGAAATTCTTTGGAAAGTTTAGCGATACAAATGGGGATCTGGCGTCCTCCACTGAATTTTCAAGCAAATCGATTAAACCTGCGCGAAAGTCGATATAAATACGCTAAAATAATTACTCGTACACGTCTCGTTTAGTTGCCAGAAAGAAATACACACTACCCGCTGCGTACACCACTTTTCATGACACCCTCTCTCTCTTCTTCGGTGCAGGTTTTTTCGGTCACACAACCCCTCGAAAAACGGTTGATCGACACCCGCAGGAGCCAATAAGAATTTACGTAATCCGCGTAAGCCAATCAAAATCGAGGACGCGAGTGAAAAAGGCGGGGCTTAGAGGTAAGTTCGGTTGCGTGCGTCGTGTTTACGCGCTGCCCCGACTGCG
>KN492575.1:21382-34175 GCA_000787155.1 Scartelaos histophorus
CTCTTCCGTCGGCGCGGCCTCCCTCGGCTCGACCGCGCGGTTGAACGGTATGTGAGCCACGCAGCGGAGGGGGGGAGCGCGGTTAGGCGGAAGAGCCAGCCTGGAAGTCATCTGAATTACTGGCAGCAGCTACGTCAGCAGCAGTGTAATAAGGCGAAGACTGGCCGTACTGTTCAATATTATAACAACTAAACTGGCCCCTCCTAACACGAGAGAGAAGCAGAGAGGGAAAAACCCTGCAGAATTTATATATTTTGAAAATGAGAGCAAATTTAAGAGTATAAATACCCTAAATATGCCAGTAATGAGGAAATTATTAGCAGGATAAACAGTATAATTGGAGCAGAACTAGTGTGTCAATTAGCTTTAAAGTTGCAATGTGATCATACAGGTTATTTTAAGATCATATATTACGCAAAATGGCCTCTTACTGGTTTTAGGCCATGTGACGATGTTACCTCATCAGAAACATACCTGGAGTTACGTTTTGTTTCATTCACACATCACTGAGTCATCCTTCCTCTTTAGTCCGTCTGCATTTCCGAAGCTCAAAATCCCACTTGTTATGTTTGTAGCGGTGGCTTTGGAGATAACAAATACGTTTTACTTTTTGTTTTGTAGAGATTGGAAATTCCGGGGTTGAAACTATCCAGATGATTCTGCTGAAGGTTTATGGAGTTTAAAAACGCAGGGAAGCGCTTTTTGTATCACCGCATGACATCACAAGGTGGAACAGAGTGTTTTTTGGGGGGTTTTTTGAGGGAAGAACTCAATATAAAGATGCAGGGTTTGTGTGTTAAATATGTGTGAATTAAACAGGTATGTAGGGGCGGATTGAGACCAACAAACAGACCCGGGCTTTTCCTCCACAAATCGACCCCACTGGACTTTTCCAGAACATACAAATTGCCAGTCCTCCCCTGCAGATATGTTTTTTAACAGTAAATATGAGCCCTTTAAGCAACAGTGTCTTAAAAAGGCTTTGCACGCTTGTATATGCTCCCTAACCCTAACCCTATATTTTGCTAATCATATTATCACTACAATATTATAACATATAAATAGCAAACACTGTCTTACTCCATATTGTTCAGAGTTATTTTAAAAACCTTCACACCCACACACACAGTTCAAATCCTGTACAAAGGTCTGTTTTTGTCTCGTGGTTTCTGAGGCTGTCACAAAGGTGAGACTCCTTCAGAAGGGGGATTTCTGAAAGCCCCTGACATGACTAGACGGCCTGCGAAAAACACAAGATTATATTAAAGTGAATGGATCCGAGACATTCATACGTTTGAGCCTGATCCCAGACAGACGAACTTGAGATTTAGTGGAAATTCAAAGTTAGTGGTCAATGTGGGTGAAGTGGATTTGACTTTTAAGACTTTACTTATAATCTCGCTTTGGGGGCCTACGACGGGAGCTGACGTGTCTGTAAAGGTCATCGCAAAACAAAGAGCCGTGCTGCTGTTGGCTCCTGCGATGGATATCTGCAGATCACACTAGCAATACCGATATTTTATGCTGTAACATGCTGCAGAATCCCACACGTACATCGATAAATTGTATGCATATATTTAAAAACAATATAATAGTGGTTTAATCTACCGTATTTGGAGTTTCAAATTGCACGTATAGCTACTAATCACAACTTACGGGGGCCATATTGCGCTATTTTCTGATCTACTGTGTGTTATAATGTTGTTTTGACATTAAAAACACATACCAGGAGTTTTGTTTTGTTTCATTCACTGATGTTTAACACTCAAACCCGCATACTTAGGCTCTCTCAAACTGAAAACACTCTGCACTAATACGGGAAATGCTCCACGCAACTTCAATGGAATCGTTTGGATGATTTCTGCGCTGGAATTTCCAATTTCGACAAAACTAAAGATAAAATGTAGGCGGTAAGTTGAAAACTCCCACTGCATGAACAACAAAAACAACAACAACAGAGCATTTTTGAGTTTGAATGTGTAAACATATTACTCATGACATCTGTAAATGAAATAAAAAGCAACTCCAGGTATGTTTGGTATATTATAACATGACTTAAATCTCACAGGAGTCAATTCTGTGTAATATAGAACCTTTAACAGCTTATAATGCAATATAAATGTGAAACTATAATATCATTTAACACTCAAAACATACTTTTTCATTCAGCCACAAAGGTTTAATCATAAATACTACGTAGTAACCTCATTGATATCAAAACTCATTACGCAGTCGTCTCGATAAATGAGATTAATCTGATCAAGATAGCGTCGGTGACTTTGCGGGGACATTACCTTGTGGTCTTTCTTTGCCATTTCCATTCGCGAAAAAACCCAAATTACGCTATTTTCTGATCTACGTTAGAACGTTTTGTCACCGAGAACATACCCAGAGTTGCGTTTTGTTTCTTTCCCGCATGTTTAACACAGAAATCCTCGATAATTAGGCTGAGTTTTTCTCTCAAATTGAAAAACTTGTGCTCCGATCTCTGCTAAACGAAAGGTAAAAAGGGGCTGTTAACATGAAAACCACCACTAAATGACCTCACAAGTTGGAACAGAGCATTATGAGGTTTGGAGATATAGACAGACGAATAATAAAAGATTCCTCAGACATGGCGAATGAAAAAAAACTCAACTCTGGATTTGTTTTTGACGAGGTAACGACGTTAAACGCGGCTTAAAGCTCACAAGAGTCCATTTTGTCTATTTTGGGATCTTTAATGCGCATTTCATTTTCACAGCCTTCCTTAAACACTCCGCTCGTGTTGTATTTCAGATATCGCAGACCCGTTTGTGCCCGGCTAATGTCCCGACTGTTTGATTCCTGCCTCCTAATATCATTATAAAGCCGCTCTTTGTCGTCTCCCCCTCCTCTCTCGCGGGGAGCACTCTTCTTAATTGCATTTCCAGCCCCATTGATTTTTGTAATGCTTTTCGGTGGTCTTCTGGTGTCTGCGCGGGACCAAGGTCACGTAGAAATAGGTGATCCGTCTCCATGGTGACAGACAAGCGATGCTCCGAGTATTTAAAGATGCTCGGTGTAACTTCGCCTTCGTGAAGATATGATTAAAAGAGCTGCATTTCTATTCTCTCCGTGAAGACGAGCAAAGAAAGTGACACCACAAGCGCAAAAAAACCCACCCACAGTCAAATAAACGCTGGATAGATATGGTTAATGTCACACTGTGGAACATTCCAGAGAAAGTATTAACATATAACAATAACAGCGAGAAGCGGTTAGCAGATCCTCCCCCACAAAGTGCAAATTTTTCACTTTTTTTTTCCAGATATATGTTATAATGCTGTTTCCTCATCACAAATACGCATCTTCTCAAACCGAAAAACACTCCGCTCCACCTTGTGATGTCATGCGGTGTTACAGGAAGTGCTCCACCGTGTGTTTAAACTGCGTTCTTCTTCGTTAGAACCATTTGCGTAGTTTCAAGTCAGGAACTGTGAACTAAAGTGGAGGAAAAAGTAGCTACTAACTTAAAAACTACATGACATGTCAAGGTGGAGCGAAGCATTTTGAGCTTTGGGGATGTAGACAGGCTAATATCAAAGGAGTGTGTGTGTTTTTGGTGAGGTAGCAGGATTATAAAACGGCTTAAAGCTCTCAAGAGTCAGTTTTGCGTAATATAAATGCAGTATCATTCACTGTGCAGCCTATTTGCAGTGCTACAGTGAGGTGACATTTATAACTACGCCCCTCCATTCAAAAGTTATAGGATGACATTTATTGTAGGGTCACGGTGATTCATTGTGAAACTTGCTCTGTTCAGAATAGGAAATTATAATAAATGTATCGGATGGCACAGTGCAGCCATAGAGACGTGAAGATGTGCATTTCTGAAAACATCGCATTGATATATTTGTGGGTTTTATGCTATGGTAACGATCCTCCATCACCATAGCAATTAACCAGCTCCTTCAAATCCGGATGAAGTAATTTGCCGGAAACGAATACAAACTGACAGGCAGTATCATTATCTGGTAAATGGAAAGGTAAAAAAAAAAAGAAAAAAAAAGCATATTGCCGTTTTTCAAATAGCAAGTGAACGTGCACTTTCTGCTGGCTCCATCGATCAATTGACTTTACATTGAAAAAATCATCCCGCACTACATGATCCTGGTGTTTTATTTCGCTATTTTGTCTGTAAATCAATTTCTATTCTTAATATGGAACTTTGCTCCAAATACACCCCTGTGGAAGTATAAATGTGCCAGAAGTTTTGAATTAGAATATTTAATGATAAATGAAATAACCTCAATAAATTGTTGAAATTAAAATAATAATTAAAAAAATCATTAACATGTGATAGGTGGGTATGACTTTACATTATTTTTCAGCATGTTTTATTCAGATAAAAAAATTCAAGTTGAGAAATTCAGATCGAAAAAAAATCAAGTTGCCAAATTCAGATTTAAAAAAAAATTCAAATTGAGAAATTCAGATCAAAAACATTCAGGTCAAAGTTCACGCTGGCTCTTAAAAAAAATAAAAATAAATCCATGGTCTCTATGAGCATGGCGCCCCCCGGTGTTAGCAAATTCCCAGTACAGTTTTTAATCTGAATTTCCCAACTTGAATTTTTTTCAATCTGAAATTCTCAACTTGAATTTTGTCAGTCTGAAAAGTAATGCAAAATTATACCCACCTATCACATGTTAATTTTCTGCCCTTTATCCCCAGTTATTTCACTTTCAGCAATTTTTTATTCAAGTTATTTTATTCATCATGAAATATTCAAATTCAAAACTTCAGGCACATTTATACTTCCATATGCCCCTATAACTGCTCGCCTCAATGAGCTTCATTTGACTGAACCTGAAGGGTAAGGGTGACATCACACTCACTTTACTTAGTCCACTTCTTTAAACAGTCCTTTTCACAAAGTCTGATACTCGCTTGTCCCATGGAGATATTATTGCTGTCCCTGCTGGTATGTTCCACAGTATGGCATTAGCTGTTGCCGTGGTGACAAGCAGGTGACATTTCAAGCAAAGATATTTTTGAGCTCCAAATAAGCCCCTATGAAAGCATAAATGTGCCAGAAGTTTTGAATTAGAATATTTCATGATGAATGGAATAACTTGAATAAATTGCTGAAATGAAAATTATTGGAAAAAGCATTAATAATCGGTGGGTATAATTTTGCTTCTTTAATTCAGACAAAATTCAAGTTGAGATATTCAGATCGAAAAAAAATAAAAAAAATCAAGTTGTCAAATTCAGCACTGACAAGATTCAAGCTGAGAAATTTAGATAAAAAAAAAAATCAAATTTCCAAATTCAGATAAAAAAATGTAAGTTGAGAAATTCAGATTGAAAACATTCAGGTCAAAATTCACCACACATTCTGTTACTATGGGAACGCTGGCTCTTAAAAAAAGTTCCTAATACAGTTTTAGTTTTAAAATTCTCAACTTGATTTTTAATCTGAATCTGGCAACTTGAGTTTTTAATCTGAATTTCTCAACTTGAATTTCTCAACTTGAAATTTTTTCAATCTGAATTTCCCAACTTAAATTTTGACAGTTTGAATTAAAGATTCTGAAAAGAAATTTAAAATCCCCTAATTATTTCCATTTCAGCTATTTTTTATTCAAGTTATTTCAGTCATTATGAAATATTCTAATCCACTTCTTAAAGCAGTCCAAGTGATACAATCTGATACTCGCTTGTCCCATGGAGATATTATTGCTGTTCCTACTGATATATTCCACAGTATGGCATTAGCTGTTGCCGTGGTGACAAGCGGGTGGCACTAAGACATTTCAAGTAAAGATATATTTGAGCTATAAAAACACGTGCAACTGAATCAATGCAAGACAAATCAAAAGCACTGAGGAAACTTCTTGACAACATCTCCATGGAGACGAGCAGGAAGTGGACCCTCTGTTATGAAAGTTACACTGTGTAGCTTTAAAGTATTGCTCTGGCTTTAACCTTTAGATAAGATAATAACCAAATAGACACTGTAGTTTAATTTATTTTAATTTGGGACATAACCACTTTCTGACACTTACGTTTGACAATCATTCAATAATATTCTGAATTTCCAACACAAGACAGACGTACACACTCCACCCAGAGATTTTAGCCTTTATTTAACCACTCTGCTGCTCAACAAGCCCATAACAAAATGTGTGGAAATAAGCTATCTACGATCTAAAAGTATAAAGATATTCAAGCAAAACACACCCATTGGTACGCTTTAAAACAGAGTACAAAAATATATGTACCATGTAGTTCAACAGCCGTCTCATTTTTCTCTCTTTCGTTAGTATAGACTGAGCATTTCACTCTACCATGCCTATTCCATAAAACTATCTGATGATCTCAAACATTAGCCTGAAGATTAAATATTTCTGCGTATTCATTTTATTGTTTCACATACAGCAAAAATCAAACCAAAAACAGAAACACTCAGCCAGTTTTAAGCATTACAACTCTAAAGCTATAACTTTGTAAATATACAATATAATGAACATCTGATCTGATCCTTGTTTTCAGATTAAGGTGCCTGGTAAAAGGTAGTAACTTGTACTCCTACTTCATATATTTACAGTGTTACAGTACTCTCACTCTAGTAAATGTTTTGGTTACTCTTTTTTCTGTCAGTAAGTCAAGTTGGAACCATAGACTGTATACATAGTATTATAGTGTAGTATAGTATATAAATGGACATAGCTTATGTGCAATTCACCGCTTTCCAAATAGAAAATGAGCTTCTGGCTTCATAGACGCCATTTCCAATTCACGTTGTATTGAAAAAAAAAACCCTCTTTCTGTAACTGCTGCTGTCAGACTCTTAATTTTGGTCTTGAAATGTTCTTACCTGCTTTACATAAACCCAATCTTTTTATGTAGCTATTTTCTTCCTATAACTGCAGTCCTCGATGAGCTTCATTTGACTGGAGCCACACTCTGAGTGAAGTCACACGGCCTGAGTCCAGTTCTTTATACAGTCTATGGTTGGAACAGACCATAAGTGCTAAAATTGAAATAGATATACTATAATGCTGAACTAAATATATTATAATGTTGTTGGGATTTCCTCCAAATGAGAAGCAACTCTCTTAATTAAGCTTAGCACCTTAAAAGTTAATCATGATCTATTTATTTATTGTTAATGTCAAACAATCACAACAGCGTCTCCCTCTTTTCTCCATCACATTTTCTCGTCGTGTGATGGAGCAGCTCCTCCCTGACCACCTCAGTCCTGGTGCCTCTGCCCCTCTGGACTGTCCACGTAAACGAGTCCTTCAAAGTAAGATCCCTGATTTTAAAAGTCATACTGATTCTGTAGTGTAATGTACCAAGTGAACTCTATGTACTAAACTAAACAGGTAAAAATGTGGTGTATGGACATCTCTAAGAAGAACATAAAGTATCCGCTAATCTTCACCTTTAGCATTATCCAGAGCTACAGTTTGCTATCAGCCAGGCGCTCAGCAGGTGAAGCGTTCCACTGTGAAGCAAAGTTAGTGTAGAAAAAAGTACATGACAAAATCTGTCATTTACACATGTGTAAAGTCTTGTTGACACAAATATCTGTCCATGTGTTTCGGTGCCTCTCTCTCTTCGGTCTGGCCCGGCATCGACCCGGCGTCGGCCTGGTGTCGACCTGGTGTCGACTCGCTGTCATCATGGTAACAGCCTGGATCCACAGCGCTCTGTGTCTGGACTTTCCACAAAATGTCTCCTTCAAAATAAGATGCTTTAAAATGTCCAAAAACCCTGTTGTGTCAGCAGTGAATTATCAAAAGTTTGTGCACCATGTGCTGAGTGCTCACTCTCTAAGATCAGCCTAATGTCTTGGAAAAGCGCTTTGGGACGTCCCTATGAGGACCTAGAACTCTCTTCATTCAAATATCTTATAAGCAGGTTCATGTCTTTGCTTCTAAAAGCCAAACCAGAACACATCAGCCAAGCGTTGAGCAAAGCCTAACATTCAACAGAAGCAATGTTAAAGTATACAAATATATCATGAAAAAGGTGTCATCAAAGCTCGTGACCACATCTAGAATGTCTTAGTAACATGTCCATGTGACTCAAGCTTCTTCCTCATGTTCACTTGTTCTTGTGATGCGCCGGCTCCACGGTGACCACCTCCGTCACCTCCAACAGCGCCTCCACCAGCTCCGGAGTGTCCAGGTGCACCAGCTCCTCCTCCGCCGCCTCCGCCTCGGGCCCAAAGCCGTTCTCCTCCCCTGCGGACTGGACATCCTTCTCCAGAACCTCCACCATCTCCGTCTGCTTCTCCTCCACCCCCGCCTCCTCCTCGGCCTCGCCCTCCCGGATCTTCTTCACGTGGAAGGTGAAGGGGGGCACGCGGTACACGGTGGTTTTGGAGCGAGCTTTGATGGGATGGTCTGGGGTGAGGGACTTCTTCAGCTTGTCTTTGGAGCTCTTCATCTTGGCCTTCCTCTCCATGGTGGGGGTCATGCGTGTTCCGATTTTGTTGATTTTTTTCTCCAGAGTTAGTTTTGTTTTTTCCAAATTGTCACGGGTTTTTTGTCGGGTCTTTTCCAGGTTTTCCTTCGTCTTGATTTTGGTCTTCTCCAGTTGGCCCTTGAAGTTTTCTACCTGTTGTTTGGTGGAGCGCTGCAGCTTCTTGGTGCGAGATTCTTCGACCAGTTTCTCACCCTGAGAGAAAGAGAAAGAGAAAGAAAAAGAGAGAGTGTGAGGATGAGGGGAACTTTATTTATACAGAAGAAGAAGTCATTAAAGAGTCATTAAAATCGGGGTAAACAGATACAAAAGCTTTAAACCAGGACTAAAGTGAAGCTAAAATGGCACCAAATCAATTCTTTATTCAGGTTTTAAGCAGAATTACATCTAAAATAGGGCTTAACATTCAAATTGGTCAAAAAAATCAGAAACTAAACCTGGACTATAACAGGACTAAGTGAGGACTAGAACTAGGACTAGGACTAGAGGACTCGTCCAGTCTAAACTGAAGAAAACAAAGACTAAACTAGGGCTAAAACAGTCTGAGTCAGATCTTAGTCAAATTTAAACCATTTTTGTTTCATTTTAAGCAAATCTGGCAAATATCTAAAATCACTTCCCAAGTATAAACAAAAATTCAACTTAAACTAAAGCCTATAAATAAATAAGTAGGTTTAATTTAATAATAAATAGGAAATAAACCCCAAAAAATCGACATTTCTCGGTACTTAACTGCGCATAATGAGCATTAGCTACAGTTCCAAGTTGTTTTCTAACATTTTTTTGCGCAAACTAGGTAAATTTGTAGTGTTGTGGTCAAAAACGGTCAATAAAAGTGAGTGTGTGCTGCCCCCAGTGGTCACCGTCATGTCAAGTACTATGTGACATTACACATGACTGCCCTGAATATAATACAAGTTCTACTGATTACAAACACTTGGCTTTAGGGGCGGAGTTTGAAGTGTGGAGACCTGTGGAACGAATCACGCTGTTCGTTATAACTCCAGACCCCTTCTCCCCTTTAGTCCTCCAGAGATCTTTTTGAAATGTGATGTAGTTTAGGTATTTAGTCCCAGTTCTTTAACCTAAACCAAAACCAGAACTTCTATCAGGTTTAAACCAGGTCAAGTCAACTATCAACCAAGTCTAATTTAGTCTAACCCAGTTCTAACTCAGGTCTAAACAAAACCCAGGCGATCATGTTTACCGGTTCTAACCAGGTCTAAAACGAGTCTCAACCAAATTTAAACCGGGTCTAAATCAGTCCAGTTATGTCCAGACCTCCACTTCCTCGTCCGAGTTGAGGTTTGCCTGGACTCCCTCCTCTCCTCCCTCCTCTGGGATCTGCTCCAGCCCCTCCACCGCCTCCTCGCTCTTCACTTTGGAGGGTTTGGGGGTCTTCACCGGGTCCTTCAAAACAAAATGAGAAAACTGCGTCAAAATAAAACTTCACGGTAAGATTAAAATAACCGTTTGGCGTAAACTTTACTCAGAGTCCATGTTACTCTGTTTTCTGATGTTTCCTCATCACCTGGACTTTTGTCGTAAATGTCATGCGGTTAAACAGGAAGTGCTCCGTTTTTTTTGTTTTGTAAACTCCCACCACTACCACTGCATGACATCACCAGGTGGAGACTAATTATACAGAATTACTCAAAGATATTACTCCAGATGTGTTTTTAATGAAGTAAAAACATCCTAACACGACTTAAAGCTCACAAGAGTCAATTTCGCGTAATACAGTGTAACATTATGTATATATGAACTGTAAAGGAAGTACAGATTTAATATAGTTACTTCTGTATATTTAAGATACCACAAACATAAAGTATTAGTACATTTCAATGCACACTGTATTAATGGGAAACACTCTGTCTATTATTACTATAAATAGCACTACTACTTGTTCCTACTACTTGCCGACACCATTACTGTAAGACCTTTAGACACTACTATATTTACTAGTACTATAAATTTAAAGGTCTTGTATTATGTAAAATTGACTTTTGTGAGCTTGAGTAATGTTATAATGTTATTTTTATATCAAAACATGCCTAGATTTGTGTTTTGTTTCATCACACGTGTCTGAGTGACCCTTTAATATCAGTTTGTCTGCATCACTAAAGCTCAAAATGCTCCGTTCCACCTTGTGATGTCATTTAGTTGTAGTTTTCAAGCTAACGGTTAAGTTTAAGTTAAATTTTAAGCTTTTGTTCTGTAGAGATCGGCAATTCTGGGGCTGAAATGATCCGAATGATTCTCGTGAAGGCGCGTGGAGTTTAAAAACGCACTTCCTGTATCACCGCGTGACATCACAAGGTGGAGTTTGTGGGTTAAACATTTGCGAACGAAACAAAAGGTGCGTTTGTGATGAGGAAACATTATAACACACATAAGAAAACAGTTTAACGTTACTACTCGTGCTTTTATATTCCCAAAACGATCACTTTTACCTGTTACCTCAAGTGATTTTTAATTTATTTCTATTAATTATATTTAGAATCTTTTCCCTTACGAGTCACTCTCTATTTGACATTTACAGAACTCGTTAATCCGCAGCAATAACGACTGATTGTTTAATTGGTTTCATTTAATTTGATAGGTCATGCAAAAAAAGGTTAATTGCTTTTGGAAAATAAATTGCCCCCGGTCATGTAGTACAGTCATAGTGTCAGTGCTGTAACAGTGAGCGTGCAGTGCCATCTAGTGGAGAAAACCGTAACGCAGCTTCGGTAGGTTTAAATTTGCACGTCCGTCTTATTTTTAATCCAGTTTCAAGTAGATAAAAAGCCGCTGACAGTCATTTCCACCTGTAGCTTTCATATGGTTTGAAATAATACACGACTTAGAAGAAACAGAGGCCGATTTGAAACTGAAAGTGGGTGAGGTGTGAGAGATGTATGAGTTTCCTGCATCTGCGGTTAAAGCTTTATTTGAAACACACACCGATAAAGAGGAACTCTGTGAATGTAAAAAAAAGTAATCGGCTTATGCATGTGGGACAAAGAGGTGCGCTTGTTTTATCGTCTAAAATAATCCGATTAAATGTCGATAAAACAAACGCAAATAAAAAAAGAAGTAGAGCGATTCACTGCTGCTGTTACTACAACTTCATGTACTTTGAATACTACTACTGCTGAAGTACTTTATATTTTAAAGATCCGGTTATTGCTTTGGCATTAAAGTTTTCTATTTGATTTAGTATGAAGACGAAACCAGACAAAGTTACGGGTCAGATCTGTGGAGAGGCGATCCCGCTCACAGTCAGAATGTGGGTTTTTCTATGTATTTTTGAGCTATAAATCCACCTGTAATTGAATAAATGTAAAGTAGAGCTGTTTAATGTCACACTGTGGAACATTTCAGGCAAAGGAACGATATATCCACACAAGAAGAAGACAAACCCACAACCGAAAAGTTACACAATGCAGTTTTAAATAGGTTTGGTTTATGTTTCTGAAATAGTTTTGTAATCAAATCTTAAAATAGTCATTAAAAGTGGAATTTAAAGAGCTCATATTACTTTATTTTTATGTTATAATGTTATTCCCTCATAAAAAACCCATAAAACAAACCTGAAGTTGCATTTTGGTTTGTGTTTCTGAAATCGATGGATGGGAAAGGTTTTGTAATCAAATCTTTAAAATAGTCATTAAAAGTGGAATTTAAAGAGCTCATATTACTTTATTTTTATGTTATAATGTTATTCCCTCATAAAAAACCCATAAAACAAACCTGAAGTTGCATTTTGTTTCATTCACATAAAGAAACATAAAGAGAAAACACCGTGTTCCACCTCGTGATGTCATGTGGTGATACAGGAAGTGCTCTATACTGTGTTCTATGAATGCTGTCATTGTGTCCTTGGGCAAGACACTTTACCCACCTCGTCTAGTGTCTGTGCATCGGTGTATAAGTGTGTGAATAGGTTCATTGGTTTTGAGTGCGTTGAAGGTGGAAAAGATTGAAAAATGTGGCCACTTACAGAACTAAAGGTAAAATGGAGCCACTACCACTGCATGACATCACAAGGTGGACAAGTCCAGGTCTGTTTTTGTGTAATACAGGACCTCTGAATTATGATGTGCAGAGTGTTATGGAGCTTGTACTTCCTCCGTTTCGCTCCGTGTCCGGACGAGCTGAACATTTTGCCATCTGATCCCATAGTAAAAGTTAAAACTGATTTGAATTCCTTTTCGGGAGCTTTGGGTGTGGACGGGGATATTTTAGGCCCTCGTCTCATCCCAGAGCGACACATTCTCACTTCACAACATGTAAACACTGTCCTGGGCGCTACGGCAACATCAGGAGAGAGAGAGGGAAGAGAGAGAGA
>KN492577.1:1657-12705 GCA_000787155.1 Scartelaos histophorus
ACATCCGTTTGCGCCTCGAGACCCCGACACAAGAGCGACGCCGCGCTGGGGCCATGAATTCACCCGTCGATATGTAAAACCATAAAGAGATGCCATTTTGAAAAAGAGACGCATCAATGGAAATCATATTAGCATGATAAAGGGCAGAATGGGAGGCACGGCTATCGATTGTTGATAGCGCGTCCACCTCTGACATGTTAATGAGCAAAGCACTTCAGACCCCGGAGAACGGGTGAGGGGATTGGGTCAAAATCTCAGTGGGTTTTGAGTGGGCGGGGACAGGTGGATGGAGGGTTGTGTGGTCTGTCGTTCTGGGATCAGTTAAGGTTGTTGGGAAATGTAGTTCTATATGAAAAAAACGTAGATAAAGCGAAAATTAAAGCTTAAAAACGCCTTTCTGTCTTAATTTCCTGAACATACAACAATATTTTCACATTCTAGACAAACCGATAACATTTCCACGTCCAAACTATCCACAAAAATGTTACGCAGTGCACTTTGAAAAGAAATTAAATAAAATATGATGATGAAACTGGCTAAAGTTCAGAAAACACTGGTCACGTTTACATGATGTTTTTTTGATTCTGAATTAATTCTCCTGCATTAAACATTTCACAATTAAATCATTCTCCTTCAATTTTACATGGAAAGACTAATTCCGACTTAAGGTTTACATGGAAAACACATGAAATTGGGCTTTATTTAATTCCGCTCTGCGTCGCGAACACGAACGTATTTAAGGTTTTGTTTTTTATGTTTTCTCCCAGCCACTCTTTTCATTATCTGTAGTTTTCCAGCGAACTTATTTATAAAAATGGTTTTGTTTTGAGACCAAAGTTTGCTCTGGGTCGCCATCTCGCCAACAAGTATTCGCTGAACGACTGGAATTGTTTTTAAGCAGAATAAACATTTCCACGATCGCAGAATAAATTAAATTGGCTTTAAAATCAGAATAAACCACCCACTTAATTCGGAATTAAGTTTATGAATAAGTTTAATCCTGAATAATCATTAAGAATTAAGTGTTTACATGCATTTTTTGAAGCAGAATTAATTTTTTAATCAGAATGCAAACGTGGCAGTTGAAGTGCTCGCTTTGGGGTGTTGGGAACCACTGTCTCCAATGTGTAGGATGCAATTATTTCAATTTACATGGGGACATTTTGTCAGTTCAAGAGATGCAGCTGGGAAATGTCTGCATGACTAACGTGGTTTTCATTGGATTTCGTGAAATAACGCTTTTTTTTGTTAAATGCGGTTTGAAGATGCGTCCAACAAATGCATTTTAAACCAATCAGAGAAACAACATGCGACGATGTTTGGACGGTTTACAAGTGGACACAGCTGTAAATTAGGCTTTTTCTATAATCAGCATCATGGTTAAAAAAAAAAAAAAGCACATTTAGGGACCCCAGATAAATTTGAATTGTCATAAAATGGCTGCCGTCTTGATTGGTACATATACATTTATATAATTATGCCTTATTTGTCTCTTGCTATCATTTTTGTGACTTATTTTAAAATGTATTATTGCTATTTATATTTTTACTCCCTTTTATTTAATATATTGTGATGTGTGAGCTACTGTGCTCCCAAAAAATGCCCTTGTGGATCAATAAAGTCCAAGTCTAAGTCCTATATTACTATTATTACATTATTAGTCTGTCCCCCACCTTATGACGTCACAAAGAGAAGTACTCAGCCTAAATAATATGCAGGGTTTGTGTGTTAAAAATGCGGAAATAACATCATAACGGATCAGAAACCAAACCGAAACTAGTCTATAAAAATGACTTTGAGCAGCTTGTACCTGATTTTAATGTCTTTCTGCTTGCGCTAAATGGTTTTTATATAATGCAATGATATAAAACTGAGAATAAAAGGAATGTAGGTGTGTTTTTGATGAGGAAACAGCCTTATAACACATTAAAAATAGCTGCTTTAAAAGAAGGCATCCTGCAGTTTATTATAGACTTATTATTAGCCTACACAAAGGAGCTAGTTCTTATAATGTGGGGAAGTCATATCTATATTAATGACTGTATCTCCCTTTGTTTTACATGTTTAGACGTGATTTGGCCCCATGTACCCGCACATGAAAGCTCCCATGGTTCACTGCTGTTTTAATTAGCACCAACCCGGGGTGAAACAGCCAGTGCGCGGAGTGTAGATGCGCCGCGCTGCCCCCTAGAGCTCAGTGGGAGGCGGCGCGCTCCACACCCCCCTCTGTCCACCACTACAGACCCACTGCCCAAGGGAGTGACCATCCAAGGCTTCGGAGCGAGGGGTGAGGGAGGAGGGGGCCCGAGCTGGGACATGAAAGCAACAAGGCGAGAGCTGCTGGGCCAAATAGATGAATTACTTATCAAAGCACGAGACACGGGGAGGGCATCTGGGTGAGGGCGGCCGCGGCGTTATCAATTCACCTTCAATTAGCTGTCCTTGGCACGGGCGGCCAACAGGGGGCGAGTATCCTACAGTGCCACATACAAGTATATATACAGCAAATTTACTCAAACACCCCGGCGCGGATCAGGTAGGGTTTCCTAGGGATTTAATCAAACGTCAAGGTAAGGCATCTGGGTGAGGGCACATGTGGCATTATCAATTCACCTTCAATTAGCAGTCGTTGGCATGAGCGACCAACAGGGGGCGAGTATCCTGCAGCGCCACATGCTAGTATATGTACGCTAAATTTACTGAAACAAACCGGCGCAGATCAGGTAGGGATTAACTCTAAGACATTGGGACTAAACAAGGAAGGGCATCTGGGTGAGGGCAAATATGGCATTACCAATTCACCATTACCTTTCCTTGGCACAGGTAAACAACAGGTACATACAACGAATTAGCGAAACAAACTGACGCAGATCAGGTAGGGTTTCTTTGGAATTTTACTGAAAACTATTAGCACAAAAATGGGAGGGCATCTGGGTGAGGGCAGCTATGGCATTATCAATTCACCTTCAATTAGCAGTCGTTGGCATGAGCGACCAACAGGGGGCGAGTATCCTGCAGCGCCACATGCTAGTATATGTACGCTAAATTTACTGAAACAAACCGGCACAGATCAGGTAGGGATTAACTTTAAGACATTTGGACTAAACAAGGAAGGGCATCTGGGTGAGGGCAAATATTACCAATATTTGCATTACCAATTCCCCATTACCTTTCCTTGGCCCGATAAACAACAGGTATATACACTGAATATACATATACAGCGAGTTAGCAAAACAAACTGACGCAGATCAGGTAGGGTTTCTTTGGAATTTTACTGAAAACTATTAGCACAAAAATGGGAGGGCATCTGGGTGAGGGCAGCTATGGCATTATCATTTCACCTTTAATTAGCAGTCATTGGCATGAGCAACCAACAGGGGGCGAGTATCCTACAGCGCCACATGCTAGTATATGTATGCTAAATTTACTGAAACAAACCGGCGCGGATCAGGTAGGGTGTCTTTGCGATTTATTCAGAGACGTCGCACAAGAAAAGGAAGGGCATCTGGGTGAGGGCAGCTATGGCATTATCATTTCACCTTTAATTAGCTGTCCTTGGCCTGGGCGACCAACAGGGGGCGAGTATCTTACAGCGCCACATATACACTGAATGAACCGAAACAAACTGACACAAATCAGGTAGGGTGTCTTTGGAATTTTATTGAAAACTATTAGGGCAAGACTAGGTAGGGCATCTGGTGGAGGGCAAATATGGCATAGTCAGTTCACCATTATCTGTCATTGGCACAGGCAACGAACAGGGGACGAGTATCCTACAGCGCCATATATACACAGGATTAGCCAAAACAAACTGACGCGGATCCGGTAGGAAGCTAGGAAATTAAACTGACATGTGCATTAGACAAGGTAGGGCATCTGGGTGAGGGCAGTTATGGCATTATCAATTCATCATTACCTGTCATTGGCATGGGTCACCACCAGGGGGTGCAATATATTTATGCACAGGATTAGCCAAAACAAACTGACGCGGATCAGGCAGGGTGTTTTGGTGATTTAATAAAGGTATTTGGACGAGAAAAGGCAGGGCATCTGGGTGAGGGCAGCAGTTGGCATTATCAATTCACTTTCAATTAGCTGTCCTTGGCATGAGCAACCACCAGGGGGCAAGGATCCTACGGCGCCATAAATATATTCACCAAATTCACCCAAACAAACCAGTCGGTACAGATCAGGTAGGGCGTCTGTGGGATTTAATTAAGAAGTGCAGGGGAGAAAAAGGCATGGAAAACCGCATTAGGAGATGAAAGGAAAGAGGAATTCTGTGCCAAACAAAGCAAATTTCGGTCTCTGTGTTTCTATAATGAGGTTGCCATGGTTATTTGTGGAAATGTTTTGAATTGGAGGCAGTTCATGAATGTACATCAATAGCCTGACTCCCACGTTAGCGGTTAGCTCAAACCACTGTGTGAATTTACTCCAAATTGAGATAAAAATGGATTCAGAGTAAGTGGCAGGATGATAAATTGGTACAAGAACCACCCAAACAACTGAATGAAGCAAAACATGACTCTAGGTAGGTAGAGTTTTGGGGTGTGAGATCAATTTAAAAATTTAAGTTTACATTTCTGACACTTTTTAGTTTTTAATTTTAATTTTAAATAGTTTGCAGTGGTTCAACGTTACTCCTCACTTAGCTTAAACATTCTGAGCAATTATTCACCGCAATATAAGCGCTTTTCACAGCTGTCGGAGTCCAGTGACGGTAAAGCTAGCATGCTAACAGCGCACTTCCACATTCGCTGACAATAAAACGCTATATAATCAGATGCAGACAGTACAAAGTAAGTGGACTTTTTTTGTTTTACGTCCAAAGCTACATTTAATACATCTGTACAAGGGCTGCGTGATATGGTCAAAAATTTAAATCACAATTTTTCACTTTTTTAAAATAATTTTTATCGATTTGAATCAAAGTCAGAAGCTTTTTTCTACGTTTTTATTCTTATCATATGCGGTTATTTAGGACATTGTAAACTGCCTTCAATTACCAAATTGCAAATAAGAAATTCAGAGGAGCTTTTTTCATTATAATTCTTGTTTTTATGATTTTGCAATTTTCCAAAATCCTGATTATTAAAAACCCGATTGAATCAAATTAGTTCGATTAATGGCCCAGCTCTAATCTGTAACCAACCAAAAACTAAATAAATCTCTAAATAGATCTCACTAGGGGTGGGTAAAAGGACAAAAATTATATTGTTTTTGTCTTGTTTTTTGATGATGATAATTCAATATTTTGACAATATATTTGCAATCTATCAGAAATAAGCTAAAATGTACTTTAAAAAGTCTTGGTTCAGGTTCAAGTATCGCAAAAACACGACCTCTTCATACTCTCGTTTGAAAGATTAGACAGCAAAGTACTGAGCCAAGAAATAAAATAAAAAACGACGTACTGGACTTTTAATAGACGTCTACAAAAGCCAATTTCGAGTCAGTTCAACAGTCGAGTTAACGCTCTTACATCAGGGAGTCGCCGAACAGCGTGGCGTCTAAACACGAGCGATAACGCGAAAAAATTAAACAGAAAATTTGCCGTTGAAATGAAAATAAAAAAAACGTATCGCCATCTATTGAACCCTACTCTTCAAAACACAGGCTTAAGATGAGGCAGGCTCAATTAAAACTATTAAAACATTGCATAAAAAACATAGATATCGGGATGAAAGAACGGGATAATTTCGAGTTCAGAGGGAGGCGAAGGGAGCGGGAAAAAGAAATGGATTTGGGTTCGGAAAAAAGAAACCCCAACAAAGCGCGAGAGTTCTTCCTGGGAGTGTGATGGCGCAGCACCTTTGTTAAATATGAATTAATTAAGTGTTGAAATGAAAACGATTCATCCTCATTACGATCAGACAAAGGGAGTACGAGCTTTAATTGAGACTAGGCCGCGTTAATAGAACCAACACAAGTCATTTGGTATTGAAATGCGAGCGCCGATTTGGGCAAAAGGAGCCGCATTATTAGATTTCATAGAGAACGCCGTCGGTGATGGATTTACGTAGCGCAGGTGCTGGTTTGTCTCCGCTTCTTCAAATGATTAGTCCGGGCAAATAATGGGCACTGGGCCTGGCGCCGCACCTCGCATTGATTACACCGAGGCCCATTTTTCACCGAGCGCGCAAGCTACATTTATTAAGCCTTTACACGTGTGACATAACAAGTGCACGCCGATTCCGGAGAAGAGGAGGGCGAAGGATGATGGATGAGAAACGGATAGAGAGATGAGGGCGCGCGGAAGAAAAGAGGTGGCACAATGGTTGGGAGCGGCGCTGGGAGGTTTTGGGTTCGATTCCCGGACAATGAAAGAGGGTCCGATGTTTGAAAGGTCTGATTATTCTGCAGTTTCGTCTAAACACTCATTTTACACCATTTCATTCAGTATTTCCTATTTACTTCTAAGTTTGGATGAGAAATGAATAGAGAGGTGAGGGCGCAGGGAAGAAAAGAGGTGGCACAATGGTTGGGAGCGGCGCTGGGAGGTTTTAGGTTCGATTCCCAGACAATGAAAGAGGGTCTGATGTTTGAATACTCTCCTTATTCTGTAGCTTTCTTCTAAGTACTCAGTTTGCACCATTTCATTTAGTAATTCCAATATATGTTTTTAATTTGGAAGACAGTTTTGCTAGATAATTTGCTCTAGAAATTTGAAAAATGTTGCACAACTAGGAGGTTTCAGGTTCGATTCCCGGACAATGGAAAAGGGTCTGATGTTCAAAAGATCTTATTATTCTGTAGGTTTCGTCTAAACACTAATTTTACACCATTTCATTCAGTAATTCCTATTTACTTCAAAGTTTGAATGAGAAATGAATAGCGAGGTGAGGGCACAGGGAAGAAAAGAGGTGGCACAATAGTTTGGAGCGGCGCTGGGAGGTTTTGGGTTCGATTCCCGGATAATGAAAGAGGGTCCGATGTTTGAAAGGTCTTATTATTCTGCAGTTTCGTCTAAACACTCATTTTACACCATTTCATTCAGTATTTCCTATTTACTTCAAAGTTTGGATGAGAAATGAATAGAGGGATGAGGGTGCAGCGAAGAAATGAGGTGGCACAATGGCTGGGAGGTTTTGGGTTCGATTCCCGGATAATGAAAGAGGGTCCGATGTTTGAAAGGTCTTATTATTCTGCAGTTTCATCTATGTACTCAGTTTGCACCATTTCATTAAGTAATTCCAATATAATTTTTAGTTTGGATGAGAAACGGATATAGAGATGAGGGTGCGGGGAAGAAAAGAGGTTTGGAGTGGCGCTGGGAGGTTTTAGGTTCGATTCCCGGACAATGAAAGACAGTCCGATGTTTGAAAGGTCTTATTATTCTGTAGCGTTCTTCTAAACAATCCTTTTACACCATCTCATTCAGTACTTCTAATATAATTTTTAGTTTGGATGAGAAACAGACAGTTTGTGCTAGAAATGTGAAAACTGTTGCTCAACTAGGAGGTTTCAGGTTTGATTCCCGGACAATAAAAGAGAGTCCAATTGTGTATTGGCTCCTTATTGTGTAGCTTTGTTCCAAGTACTAACATTACACCATTTATTTGAATAATTACTTCTAAGCTTGGATAAGAAACAGATTGAGAGATGAGAGCATGGAGAAGAAAAAAAGGTGGGTTAATGGTTTAGAGCGCCACTGGGAGGTTTCAGGTTCGATTCCTAGACGATGAAAGGGAGTCTAATGTTTGAATTTCCTCCTTGTGTCTCGGTAGCTTTCTGAAACTGGAGAGTTACATCTACTCAAGTACATTTAACTGGGTAATTTTGACTTCTAGAACTGTGTATACAATATAACTGCACTGGAGCAAGACAAGTCATGAAAAAAATCCTTTAACGGGGCTGGGAATGTATAGATGCTCACAGAAGTTAAGTGAGAGTTCTACATTTTTGGTTAAATTTGGAGTCCATGCATGTTTTTTGTGACTTGTGACTGAAACTTTGGACACCAGGATGAGTAATCTTTACCTTAGACTTATTAAAATCCAATAAATAAATGCAGACTTTTTTATTTAGGATGGACTGCCAAAATATTCTCTAAATATTGGAATTAGCCGAATTTTTGCATGAAGGTTCTTGGTTCGATTTGTGGTTTTCTCTTTGCGTATTCGGTTTGTTCCCGTCCACCTCAAACATGCACAACAGGCCGATCTTTCAGCTCCGGATCAAGACTCAGACTCAGATGTGGAGATGGGTCCCCGGGCTCCACACTGCGGTCGCCCACGGCCCCTGACAGGTTGAAGGATGGTCAGAACAAGTTTTCCTGTGGGGGCAATAAAGTCTACCTTAACCTTAAAGGGCTAATCACTGGATTTCACTCCGCGGTTTATTAGGCCTGGGAATACAACCACTTTTCTTCATATAAAGCGGAGTGTGTTGCATGTATTGCTTGTCATCCCACATGAAGGTTGCCACTTCATTTCCCATGGGTCCATCTGTTTCAGGCTTGCATTTCCTGCTACTTGTAGACTCAGTGGTTGATTTCGACACGGTTCAGAGCCAAATTAATATCTATATTTTATGTTTGCAAAAAAAAAAAAGTAATAAAGAAGTTCAAAGTTCTAAATGGATGATTAAAGAAAAATAAATGGGCTGGTAATAACGCTTTTTTCCATCATAGTAAAAGCTCCTATGGCAGTGTAAATGGTCATATTCATATAGTGCTCGTCTACCTTTAATGTAAAGTACTTTGTCTACCTCAAAGTACTTTACATTCACACACAAACACACACACAAGCACACAGATGCCAGTGTAAACCGACACTAGAGGCAAGGGGGTGTTTGGTGTCTTGCTCAATAACATAACAACGAATGCATCTGAGGGAGGTGGGATCAAATCTTCAACTTTATGCTAATATTATGGAAAAAAACACTCAAAATAAAAACAAAAATAAGCTATTAATATTAGAATTTTCTGAAAAGTCTATCGAAAAAAAAATATGGAAAATTTACTTAAACTTAGACAAACTTTATTGATCTACAAGGGAAATTATTTGGACGTCATAATATCATAAAACGTGTGAGCTACTGTGTTAATTAAATCAGTAAATTTTTCAGAAAATTCTAATATTCTGGAACCAGAGTGGACTTCAGAGTGGGTGGGACTGTCGAGCTCCATATAAATCACTAAAAAATGGAAACAAATTAATTTAGTGATCAAGAAGATGCCACTAAAGATGGGTGATAGTGACAAAATTGTGACATTTCTTGATCATACCGATAACAATAGACTCGATTTTGGCAATGCATCCGAAATAAGCTGCAAATTACCTGTTAAAAGTCTTGATTTAGGTTCAAATATTACACAAAACATAAATTAACAACAAAAGTACAGAACTAATACTTAATACATTTGTTTGAAAGATTATACTGCAGGTTATTTTTTACTTTACTGTGTTATTACTATACTTTTTGGCAGCGTTTTTCATGTTTTTCTTCCCTACATACTTTGTCCGAGTCCATCAAATGATTTTCTCTGTGAAGATGTTATCACTTTGTCTGAAATGTTTCACAATATGGCATTAAACCTTTCAGTCTTCATGAAAACCGAACCAGACCAGAGGAAGTTACAGGGCGAATTTGCTGTTTTTCTAGGTGTTTTTGAGCTCTAAAACCACGTGTAATCGAATAAATGTAAAGCAGAGCTGTTTAATGTCGCACTGTGGAACATTTCAGACGGCACGATGAGATTTCCATGGAAAAAAAAAGCAGGGGAAGGACGTTTTTTAGATAAATTATGATGTTGTGTAACTTATCTCCCACTTCCAGCTGTCACAAACACTAACAGAATCCGTTTTCGCAGAATATGTACAGTGCGTTTTATTGTATAGAATGTCTTTTGTCTAGTCCGTGGCGTTTTAAGGTTTAAGTACGGCGCTCACTCTCCATAAAACACATCCCCGGTCTTATGGTATAGAACTACGCCTGCTGTTTCTTGATTATGTCCTCGGCTCGGTCACACGGGAGGCTGTTCGGAGCTCGTCGGCCCAGGCAGAGGTGCTTTGTGAGGGGGCAGCGAGGTGCGGCTCCGGGCCCACAGCTCCGGGCCCCGGGGCTAATCTTCCACGCTCCGACGCCGCTGAGCCCCGAGCCACAAACGCCGCTAAACCTGGTCTGTATCCGCGCTGTGTAACTGCATTCAACGCTCCACAAAGACTATTCTGACGCGCTGGGCTGGGAGGGTGCAGGATTTTTGGGTAGAGGCCGTGAGTTAGCGAAAAACAGTATGTGACAGTTTAAGACGCAGCTAAGAAGGAATATTTGGAGTATTTAAAGGTCCTAAATCACGCGAAATCAACTCTTCTGAGCTTTAAATCGTCTTATAATGATGCTACTTCCTCAGAAACAGACCTGGAGCTGTGTTTTGCTTCATTCACATGTTTGACTAACCCAGGGATCGGCAACCTTTATAATCAAAAGAGCCATTTAGCCTCCTCTTCTACCAAAAAAAAAATCGCAAGGAGCCGCAAAAAAATAACAGAGCTTGTAAACTTTTAAAAGTTTTCATCTTTTATTTCTTTTACCTGTTACAACCACTGAATATAACAACAGAAGTGCAGTGTGCGTTTGTACTTTGAAATAAATTAAACTGTGAACTGTAGGCCTATTTAAGTCCTTCATATGTTTGTGTAAAAGTAAAATAAAAACTGCCTCACTGTGGAGATGTAATCCACTTCTTGAAAGATAGTTTGCTCTCTTCAGCTTTTTGTTGCAGTTTCTTCAGCTTTTCGTAGCAGTTCTGAAATCGCTCTTTCGCTCATCTTCGGTTGGGTATTTTTTTGGCAAAAGCGTCACGGGCGATGAAGGCAAATGAACATGTCCATGCTGAATTAAACTCTCTATTTTCTTCCGAATCGTTTCTATTTTGGGATTTTTTCATGGTTAGGCCACTGCAGGGTTCGTTATTTTAATAAATCCAGGGTTCGTATACGACAAAAGCCGCCAGCGCGTAAAGGCGACGGCTGATGACGTTATGTGACGGACGTATATTTTCGTTGACAAGTTAGAAAATCAGTTCTTTTAAAATAAGATGG
>JACN01151805.1:0-13839 GCA_000787155.1 Scartelaos histophorus
ATAAATTGAATTGAATTGAATTGAACGCGAGTATAGTTCAGTATACTATTCTAAGTACACAAATAATATAGTTTCTAAAAAGTCAACTTCAAGTATACTTCTTCAGTTTTAGTCTGAAATACTCATAGTACACTTGAGTATTTGCTTTTTGCTCAGGGACAGAAAGGCCCTGGTGACCTTCTCTACCAGTGTTTTCACAAAGAATCATCGCTCCACCAATGAAGGACCAAAACTTTTCCATTAAAGACACACAGAATAAATGTTCTGGTGAAGGGCCCAGTGGAGACATGTTCTCTTTGCACGTCATGTCCCACAGTTTGACATTAAACTTGTCAATCACTATGGGAACCAGCAAGCGATGCCACAAGTCAGATCATGTCTTCCAAGTTTTTGAGTAATGAAAACAAATGTAATTGAAAAGTTACACAGAGCAGATTCAATGCTTATTTATAAGTTTCCATTTTTAATATTCCTTGACCTTATATTTTATAACAGGAAATGCATTCTGGCACCAATAATTTGAGTCAGACTAAGTCACTGGACACATGCGTAAACTCGACTAAAAAAAACTCCCTTTTACGCACTGAGTAAACCAAAAAGTAAAACTGATTTCTACACTGACCGCAAAACAACTCATCAACAAACACGTAACAATGCAGTGTCCACATGACTCCACCACACTTTTGTAATCTCTATTTGGGTCTTTCTCAAATGTTTTTCCTACTGTGGGATATATTCTCATTTTGCAAATCTTCAAAACAATCCACATGCCGCCCATATGCAAGTAAATAAGAGACATTCAGCAAACCCCTCGTACATTTTAAAGAGTTTGCAGTTTATAAGCACTTTTCACAACTTGAAGTGACGCTAAAGTTAACAACTTCTAGCATGCTAACTGTGCACTCCCTGACTATCAGACAATAAAATGCCTTCTAAGTAAATGCAGACAGTTATTTACAGACTTATTTTGACCTCAAGCACTTCAAATGTGACCAGTTGTTTGATACTCAGACGACGGAAGCACTTCATTTTATTTAATAGAATTTATGGAGTATAAATGTCACTTATTGGCCCCGCTGATCGAAAACAGCACTGATGAGAAATAAAACATAGTCACGTCTGTATGGTTTTGACAATACTAGATTTATTTGTTCAGCTTGTTTTTAGATACGGGAGCAAAAATTGAGAGAGTCGGGAATCACCAGAGTCTCTTCTTTTAATGAGAAACATTGGAAAACACACACACAAGAGCCAGAAACACTACGTGAGGACTTTTTGTGGTTTTCCTCTGGTCTGGAAATATGAGTCAGTCACGTCTTGTTTAATTCTGCACTAAAAGCTGTGACTAAAACTTACATACAAAAATTTAACTGGAGAAAGGGGAAGCAACCAAACCACTGAAATATTTGATTTCCTAATAAAAGTGAGAGACTTTCTTTTAAATTTGTAATTGTATTCTTTCCAGTAAATTCAACCAGTCTGAGAAGAAAAAAATAATAAAACGCAAAAAAATTGATTTTCATATGAATTCCACATGAACTTTTGTTTAAACCCAATTTCAAATCCCCAAATCTCATTTATAGTGACAGCTTAGACAGGGATGGGGCAATAAACAATATCGTTTGTGATAAAAAGGGTAGAAAGATAATAAAAAGATAATCTCCATAAATGTGCAGAAAAAAGATACTTATCCATGATGTTTTCTTCTAGATCCTTCTTATTTTCACTTTCACCCACAAAGTACATATAGAACCTACTCAAAATATTCAAATTATCATATTATTCATATCCATAACATTATTAAACTGTCTGCAACTTTCGTCATTATCCTGATATAATTGTTAATCACAGGTATCTTGGGAGTGATAATCGTGACTCCAGATTTCTATATCATCCTGTGTCGAGCTTTGACATGGGAATAGTTAAGACTCAACAAATAATCAATATACTGTCTGCCAGACCATTCAAAACACATGACCTGTGGGTCCATAGATCTGACAATGATGTCGAGAGCGGGATTTAAACTGCCAACCTTCAGACCAGTGGACAAACACTCTCCAGCTCTGCATCTGTTTGTGCTCTAAGGTTCAGACTCAGTTTAAAGTGGGTGTTTGTGCCTGATAAGAGGTTTTAAAGGCCTGTGTTTTTCAGCATTTTCTGATAAGAGTTCTTCTAGTCTCGTGCTTCAGTAAATACACAAAAACACTGAAACATTTGTTGTACTGTTACTTTTATTCTATCCCACAATGGTTAAAAAATGAACCACAAAACACTTTTCATTGGCACATGACACATTTTCAGAGTCGACTTCTGCAGAAAAATACTGTTTGTGTACCATGCGAGTGTATTGTAATCAATTAAAATAAAAGAAATAATGACAATAAGATTTAACAGAAACTTTTCAGTAACCAATACACAAAATGTAAAGCTGCACTATGTAACTTCTACAGGGGAGCATCTGCTACCTGCTGGTTTCCATGGAGATGTCATTGCGTATTACAACTAACTTCTTGATCTCCATGAAGACAAGCAGGCGACTTCACGAGACGTAGTTAAAGAGAAGTTAAATGCCTTACTGTGGAACATTCCAGGCAAAGCATTAACATCATCCAGGAGACAAGCAGATGATGGAGGCTCCACCAGAAAAGTTACACAGTACACTTTTAAATAAAATGCAGTATATATTTGTTTTGAGGTTAAATTTCAGTTGAGGTCTACAGCACCTTATAGAAATACAACTGAATAAATAAATCTGATTTTTAAGAGGTAAGGAATTAATACAAGATTTATTTTGATGGTTTTATGGTTCCATAATTAAGTGGTTTTCCAAAGAAACATTTTCCTTCGATTTAACATCTGGCTGCTTGCCCCTGGAATAATTTAGTTACTTTCAGTTTAAGAACCACTGCTCTGATTCATTAAAAACATCCTGCATCTTACTCATTTAAAAATATCTGCTAAAAAGAAATTAAAAATAAGACACATGTGCATAATATACTGACAATAAGTTTGTGCGACTATAGCGTTTGCATCGAATACACACAAATTGGATTTATTCTAAACTACCATCCTTAAGTAAATTTGATTTTTAGTTTTATCTTGGTCAGATTTAGAACAGAATGACATGTCAAACACAACTATACAAAATACATACGAATTCAAACATGTGAAGAGCACCCGGTCCAGCAGAGGGCAGTGCCTTTGAGTAATCCTGCATTTTTGAGGGTTTCACCAACAAGCGTAAATGAAACTTAACACAAGTCTAGGTAGTTGAGGTGACAATATAAATATAAACTTTGCACATCCATTTCTTGAAACGGGTGCATTGGAGAAGAGGGAGCAGCCCAAGAACCTAGAGAAAAATCCTGCAAATCCTTACGTCCATTTATGTCATAATAAATTTCACAATAAGACGTGTGCGGGATTTTTCTCTATGAGGTGATGTTATGAAATCAAGTTATGATTAGTGCAGACAAATAACTAAATAAGTGTACCAAAAATATGTTTCAGAATACAAATTTTGACTGTAATTCAATACAGATCCTCTTTCGTGTGGTAATATTCACCTCACCACATGATTGCACACTTCAGGTTTCTTATTGCATTGTATTACTGCGAAAAAAAAGAAAATAATTTTCTGTCTCCAATCAGTGACAGAAAATGCATAACAAATAATGAAATAAATATAGCTGTTCCATTTTAAATACCACTAAATTTCTCACTTTTGAATTAATTTTATTCTAAATTTTAGCTGCAGAAATTCTAGCTGGATGTTTCAAATTCAAAATAAAAATTCACCTTTGAATTGACTATTGATTTTGAGGGCTTGAATATCCATCCATCCATCCATCCATCTTCTCCCGCTTAATCCGGCTGGGTCGCGGGGGCAGCACGCTGCCCATTACACTATGCACCAGACCCAGGCTTGAATATATTTGTGCCAAATATTTCAGAGTGTAAAATTTGCAATAAAAAAATTTGCAGAAATGATCCAAGATGCCAAGGCAGAACCAATCGATCCAAAGTGTCCGATCTAACTTAGTAACAAACACGAAATGGTGCAGTGAAGCGATCTGATTGGTCAGAATTAGCCTCATCCAAACCTCAAACCCCGCCCACGAATGAGAACGGCCAATACGAAACTGCCTCTGTCCTCCTCACTCAAAGGACCGAATTGAATTTGAAACACTTTGAAAATGTACACTTAAACTTAATTCAGAATAAAAATAATTACTGTAAAACATGTTCTTTCAGAGTTACAAAAATTCCAAGTGAGAAATTCAGCGGGGTTTAAAATGAAAAATCTGTTGAAACAAATAGTCTTCCATATACTGTCACTTCAATGCAGCTTAATGTAAAAGTATTGCAAGTATTCACTATTCTGTATAACTAAATAAATACATTTTCAAAGTATTCTTCCACACGCTGGTTATGATGCCATGTAAACTTAACTTATTCGTCATCGTCTTCTTCTTCGTTTTGTATTTTGACTTTCACTCTGTGCCAGGCGTTGCTTAAAACTCCTCTTAGATTCCAAATGGGCCGCACTGAATCCGGCTGCATGTTATAACTACTGTCCACCGCTTTGCACACGACCTCCATCTCCTCCGTATCCGCGGGCAACGGCACCGTCAGCTCCCAAAGCTTCCACGCCCACGCCTGACCGGGAGGGGGCGCCACCGGGTCTCCGTCGTTTTGCGCCTTATCCGAGCTTTTCAACTGCGCGATTTTCCACGTTTTTCCTCCGTCGATGGAAACGTCGACCCTCACCACCTCCCTACCCCCGCCGCTCCACGCGTACCCTTTTAAAGTGACTTCCTCGTCGCTTCGGTCCACCGTTGCGCCGTCTGCTGGCACCGTTATCGCAGACTGAATTGGTAACTCCTGAATGGCAGGCGCGGTTTTGTAGTCAACCGTATCCCAATCCGTGCTCGGTGAAAATCCTTTGTAATCATTTTGTTGCCAATGACTACTACTTTCTACCTCGCTAACTATAATCTTACCGAGCCATTTTACATTCCGAGCGCCTACAGTTCCCGGAACGATAACACGAATCGGAAAACCATGATCTAACGGTAACTCCTCCCCGTTCATTTCATAAGCCAGCAAACAATCGCCGTCTTCGCTAACGGCTTTCCTAAGCGGAATCGACGCTCCGTAAGTGGTTCCTCCTACGTCTTGGTCCAGGCCTTCGAACTGAACGTGCCTCGCCCAGTTCGCGTCGTCGGAAGTATAACCGGCAGCTAGCAGGACGTCTCGGAGTTTCGCCCCGCTCCAAGTCGCATTCCCGATGGCGCCAATCCCCCAGTTCAACCCCTTCACGTTCTTGACTTTGTGCATATCCGATCGTCTGTTCCCCGCGCACTGAAGGGTGGCGGTCACCGTGTGCTTGGGAAATTTGTTCTTCAGTTCGTCCAGAGATAGCGACAGGCCGCCTCTTTCGCCCACGGGTCCCTGGATTTCGACGTGCAGCTTGTAGGACTCGGGGTCGACACGGGGGACGGGGAGGTGGTTGCGTTTGAAGAAAAACACGTTGGGAGTGACGTAGCTCTCTGTGAGCATTTCGGGAGGAGGTTCAGCGTTGAACGGTTTGAGGTTGTTGATGCGGAGGACGGGGTGGCGTTCGGGGTCGGACGAGAAGGGGTCCGATGGGTTTAGGCTCTGCTGCTTCTTCTGGTCCTCGGCTCTCAGCTCCCCCACCTGGACACAAGAAGTATATGAAAGATTTTTGCTATCTTAGTAATACTTAGCTCTGGAATTGCAGTAACAGCATGCTGACTGGTACTATAGATAATAAACTTTTTTTTAATCAATATTTCATTTGCCATACTCAAATTAAATGTAACTTTTGAACAATTTCATAATTAAAGCAAAAAAGATGACCGTCTTAAATGTAAAGAAAGAGCTGCAGGTCAGTTTGTAGTAAATTGAAACAACAATTTGAGTAAAATAATCAAAATCAACAAAAAAATATCAATAAAATAAATAAAAATAAAAATAGTTTATTGGTCACTGATTTCTCTGGATGAAAAAAACTTTAAAAATAGGTCAATTTCTAATTGAGGACAAAGACTGGTCATGTTCATAAAATATTCAACTGTACATTGCGTAACTTTTCTGGAGCCAAAAAAGACCATAGCTTTAAATAGGATAGTCCAGACATTGAAGTAGAGACTAGGCAAACAAGTGGTGCTTCCAGAAGCAAAAGACAGGTCATAATGCATGTTTTTCCAGATATTTTCAAAGATCAGCACAAAGTTATTCCCCTAAGCTGAACCTGGCTGTTGTAGCGGTGCAAACAGCAGCTGTCCTCCCCTCACAGACACTTCATGTTTGGGTTAGACACATCGGCCACATCCTATTTCTGTTCCCTCCTCAAATCCCAAACTCCTCGATTCCTCTCCTATGTCGATCACACCTAGAGAGAAGAGGGAGAGCCAATCGGAACCTGCTTCTCTCCTCACTGGGAGGGACTAAGAAATAAAAAATGGAGGAAACGAGGAGCCAAGTGAACAGAAATGGGATGCGCCCTTTGCCTGTAGTTATGACAACAGCAGTGTCCATATTTAAAAGGTCAAACTTGGGTAATGTTTACACAGTATGAAACATGGTTCACTAACTTTTATGGTGGTTGTTGTAGGGGAAAGTACATAGGAGTGAAAGTGTACAATGCCATTTTTCCAGTGATATAATATATGAGGAATTATCTGATTTTATTTAGGCTTTCCACTGAGGTTCTTTATGCCAACACTATAGTTTAGACCTTTACAAACATGTTCTTTAACACATTAGCTCCTTGTATTGGTTTAGCTGTTCATATTTCAATCTTTTCTAAAATGTTAGCACTGTTGCATGTGTTTAAAGGTGCACTGTGTAACTTTCTGGTGCTTGTTTCCATGGAGATGTTCTAGCTTTGTCTATTTAACTTCTATTCAAAGACCACTTTTACATGATGTTTTTAATTCCAAATTAAATTAACCTGAATTAAATAGACCAGATTTAACCCTTCTTCTTCCAGTTCAAATGGAAATAATAATTCTGAATTAAGGTTTACAAAACGTTAAATTGGCTTAATTTCATTTTGTTTAGTGTCTGGGGTTCAGGAAGGTTCTGATTGGACAGAGACATGAACGCATTTACGTCGCCAGAAGAAAACACAATCAGCTGCTACTGGCGTTTTGCTTTTGCTGTTATGATCTTTAGCTTTGTTGTTTTTAATGCATCAACGATGTCGCACTTATTAGAAAAATTTTTGGATTCGAGACCAAAGTTTGCTCCGGCGCCTTTTTGCAGAACGTCAGAAGAACGACCCAATGAGCATGAACGCCCGAGATTATTTTTTAAGCAGAATAAACGTTTATATGATCACAGAATAAATTAAATGTGCTTTAAAATTGGAATGAACCACCCACTTAAATCAGAATAAAGTTTAATTTCAAATAATCATTAGGATTTACGTGTTTACATGGTCCTTATAAAGGGGAATTCATTTTTATTCTGAATTTAATTATTTTGAATCAGATTTAAAGCTGTAAATGGGGCAATTTAGAGGTCGCTATTGCTAAAACATACAAGCAACTTTACTCTGAGCAGGGTCACCTCTCCACAGATGTGACCTGTAACTTGATCTGCTGCTTGTCTCTATGGTGAACCCTCCACTAGAAAAGTTACATGGTGCACCTTTAACACACACTGTGAATCAAATATGAATATGAAAAAATAGAAATCATAGAGAAAACCGCAATACGTTTTTTTTTGACATTGTGGTTAAAATAAAATCTGTATTTTACTTGCCTTGTACTCGGACAGAATCTCCAGCACATGTTCCTGGTTGTGGACGGCATACAGGGCCCAGAATGGTTCAACAGCGCCCCCTGCTGCCAGCATGATTTTATTTCCTCCGGGATGCATGGCCACAAAGTTGGTGATGTCGTAAACTCCTCCCTTAAACGTGACCCACACCCCATCCTGCAGGGAGCGGTGTCGAGAAACCTCCTCCTGGCTGAAAATCGGCAACGAAGAAGAAGAAGAGGAGGAAGAGGAGAGGTTATCGACCGTCTGTCCAGCGATGGTGTCTGCTTTCTCAGCCTGGAAAAGAAATGAGAAGGACTTTAGATGATAGTATCGTGTTTTCTATTCCTGTTATAATCTAATATTTGAAACAAGCCATGTTGATCTAAATGTGACAACTTCAAATGGGTAAAAAAGAAGAAAATTATTTTATATTGTCAGATTTTTAAAGCAGATTTCATGCATTTTCTTTAGTGTTGGATTATTATCACTTTCTCAACTCATGACCTCTCTGAATTCTTGTCCGTAATAATTCATTGGTAAATATATAGACATGACACTTGTATCGTCCACACCTCGTGTTGGTTGAGGGCGTAGGCCAGCACTGCCCCGGTCCCAGCCAAGAGTCCAGCCACAGCGTGAGTCCAGCGTCTGCTCCATCTGAACTCTGAGCCTCTGTGTGCGTCACTGCTGAGGTGAGCTGCACAGGGGGCTAAGGCCGGAGTCACCGGGTGTCTGAGGAACCAACATTTACCACAATATTACTCAAATATGCAATATGTGCCCAACTGTTAAGAGCTCTGTCGGAACTGATATTAGAAAGTGAGATGTGGAAGTGGATCAGAGGCACAGACTCCACACATGATAAGCAGGTGTTTTGTGACAAAAAAGTACATACAGAAAATGTATATGTTCAAAACAAAGTGAACAATAATTTACACATTGTTAAACATTAACCTGTTTAGAAAGAACAGACAGATCAATCTGATGGGGTAAAGCACTTTGAAATACTGTTTGCTATACAAAAAAAACTGGCCTTGCTTTGCCAGTGATGTTGTGTGTAAATTGTATTTTAAAAGCCTCTGTACATTAGGCAAGTGTCTTTGGTCTTTTTAGGGGCAGAATTTAGTTTTAGTTTAGTGTAGAAAACTTTTTTATCCCCGAGAGGCAATTCTGTTTCCAGTCACGGACTATGGCGTAAAAACACACATATGCATTTCTCAGATCAGGTGCTCGTACAGTTATGTGCATCAGAGCTGAGGATTAGAGCAAATGAGACAGAAGGGCAAATGTGGCAAAGTGCAAAGGCCAAGTACAAAACAGAACAACACCAGAACAGTAAACGAAGGATAAAAAGGACACTTGGCTTTGCCTATTTCACCTCTGTGTCTAGGATCCAAATGGCAGAGGGAAAAGGGAAATTAGCAGTTCTGTTTGTTTGGTAGCACCTCCCAGAGGGCATCAGGGAGAACCTGTCTTTTATAATGTGACCTGAGCTGCCAATGATACATTTGTCCTTCTGGAGCACCTCCCTGCTCCATAAAGAGCTGAGGTTGGGCAACAGCACATCTATTATACTTGAGCACGTTTTTACAATGTTATTCAGGATGTTTTTGTCTATGACTGACAAACCATAAAACCATCAAGTAAAAGAAAAGGTTAAAAGGCTCTCAATAAAAGAACGATCAAAAGAACACAGTAATGATTTAGAGACATTAACAGAGTTGAGTTTGCGCAGCGATTCTCTGTTGACCTCTTTTTGCAACGTTTTTGTCAAACCTTAGCTCTGAATCAAATACTCTGCCAAAATATTTGTAGTCCACAATGTCTGCATTTCCTCCATTTATGAAACTGACCTCCTGATCTGAATGCTTACTATAATTTATTTGCTTTTTGACACATTCAAATCCAAGTGATTGCCTTCAAGGTGGCTGCCCTCCTGACTGCTCCTACCAGGGTCTGTGTACATTATACACAGAACTGGAGATAAGACACAAGCCCTGAGGAGAACCAGTGCTACAGAAGACAAAAGTGGAGGGTTAGGGTTCAGCAAGTAAAATTCTGGCATAGGACTTTGGCTTGTCCATATGTTCATACAATCACCAAATACTGAATAAACAAATAATAATGTCACTGTAAAAAGACTAGAAAAGCAACTGGCATTAACAGTTCTATTAATTCTAAATTTTATAAGTTTTGGCCCAAGAAAGGTGATTGTAATGTTACAGTAGTATGTGTTAATGGTTTGGTCCAACACTAGTACACTTACAGTATATAAACACATTTGGATCAGTTTTGTATCACTGTATGTGTTTTCAGTCTGCACTGAAATCGACTGATACTGAGTACTGACATATACTTATAGCTAGAATATCAAAATCTGTATATGGAAATCTGAATCAGTGCATTTGCGATACATACATTACATTTTTTATCTACATTTTTAGAGTTACCTGTAAGAGTTGATGGAGCAGAGTCGTGTCAGACGGGAGCAGCAGCGAAGTAGCAGCATTTCATTGACGTTCTGAGGTTTTATCTGAACAAAAAAACAAAACTATTAGAATTTATACCATCTGTAATGGTAGAAATGGTCCCCCATTGCCATTAAAACATAGTAGTACTAGACTAGTGCATACAAGTACTAGAGCTGGGGATCATTAAGAAGCTGCTGATACGATTCAAACCTCAATACATAGGCCATGAAGCAATACATATCTGAATACATTGCTCTTTCGATTCACTACGATACATTTCAAATCAATGCAATAACGTTTAATAAAAATGACCACCACCACCACCAATAATAATAATAATAATAAAAATAATAATAATAAATGTGCACGGATCAATAACCAGACGCCAAGCAAATTATTTGGGAGCGTGGACACAGGCCTAGACATACAAATATCTGGGCCATGAAATTCCTATTGGAGATTCCCAGGTGTGTTGTGTTTGGTATGGTGGTGCTCCAAATGCATGCTGGTCCAAAATGTCCCAGAGATTTTCAGTAGCGCCTGATAGTTCTGATGGGGCACGGGGCCTATTGCCCCCATGATGACAAGTGCTTGGGCAACGACAAGCACATGGACGAATTTGAGAGGACATTGTGCAGCTTTGTCCTAACAAAACACCTTTATGTTGTTGAAATAATTTTTTAAAGTATTAGAAAAATGTCTTTTGTAAGTATAAATTTGGCCTAAATTTTGGATAGAATTCTCCCCAGTGTAATGTCATCCAAGATTTTTCAACTTTTCTTCACTAAGTGATTCTTGGTTGGTGTAAAACTATAATTTTTATTTACAACAGGTATTATAGCATTAAATTAAGTACAAATTACAGAACCATCAAAACATATGCACCTTAAGTAAACATTATATTGAAATGGAAAATTTAAATTTACTTATTGTATTTACTGATCTCTATGTTATTGCTTTTCATAAAATGTGATTGCATTGCATGTGCTTTTAAGGCTAAAATCCCTAAAACATATATTTTTTGTATCATGAACAGGCTTGCCTTTGCACAGATCTAACCTGTGTAACTCTTCCACAGTTGTGTCCCCCACACAGAAAGAGAAGTTTTAATACCAAATTGTGGCACATTCCCGGCAAAGTCTCCATGGTGATGGAGACTAGCAGCAGAAAAATCCCATAGAGTCTTTAATATGTTAATGACAGCCATTTTACTAAACCACATTTCAATACATTTCTTGAAGTAGTTTAAGTCGTTTTTGCAGTACTTTTCCTTCTTCTACAAGGGACCAGATGTTTTACCACTTGTTGCTTGTTTTTCTTCTTTTTTTCCCACTACAATAACTACTCATACCTTCATCATCATCTGTTTAACTTGTTTTTTTTCTTTGAAGACACCTCCTCCACCCAACCAAAGTCTAGCGGGGCGCTCCCACCAGCCAACCAGCTTTGGGGGAGTGTGGCCCGGGGACAGATGAGCCATGTGCACCGCTGGCTGTTTACTCTTCCAACCAATGATCATAAATTAACACTCAAAGTAGTTTTTACCCACAAATCAACGCGTGCATTAGAATTTCAAAAAATTAACATCTATTTTGGCACGTTTTTAGCAATCATAGTTTATGGGTGTTCCTAATAATTTGGCCATTGTCGTAAAATGTTTGTTATCTCAACGTGTCACGCGTGGTAGCGATTAAGATTAACAAAGGTTATCAGAAATTAGCCACTAGTTGCAACCATATCTACACATCATAAAACAACTGAGAAATTGCTTAAATTGTTCTTAAAAAGTTACGATTTTAGCGAAAAGGTCGTGCGTTCTCAAAGGAAAGTCACCCAAGATGCTCCCGTTTCCACGTTTCAGGTTTGCGCAACAAAAACAAGTACGATGGATTCACACCTAAGTAATGACACGTAAATTGCTTGAAAACAAAATAGAGTATACATAAATTAAAGAGTACGTTGTTGGAGAGATTACGAAGTTACTTAACGCCAAAACCGCCCCTAAAAACATTGGCAATGGATCAGAACGTTTAAAACAGCAAAATCAAGCTATCGTGACAAAATAACTGGTTCGATTTGTTTGAGTTTGAGAAAATGCTACTCACTTACTCATGAAGAATCGCTGGATCGCTCCTAAAAGCGCGGTGTCCACGATGGTAAAGCCGCCCTCTTCGGTACACACATCATTGGAGCGTGCGCAATGGCTCCGGGACGCAAACGCGTGACGCACACGGGCAGACAGAGGACTTTATTGGCTCCTGCTAAACAACACTGCTGTTTTGTATTATTTATCATTTCACAGGCATATTTTTGTCAAAAGAGATCCAAAACTATAAAATGGAGCTTTTATTCTAGTATTTGAAGCCATATGCAGTGTTAAAAGTACCGATACTACGCAATATGACTCTTATGTTTAAAGAATGTTACAATGTTGTTACCTCCTCAAAAACATGCCCAGACTTGAGTTTTGTTTCATTCGCTCACGTTTAACTAATAATTTATTGATAGTTTGTCTACCTAATCAAAGTTCTGTTCCACCTTGTGATGTCATGAAGGGACAGTTTTCAAGTTAACACCTCCTTTTAACTTTAGTTCAGTAGAGAAAATTATACAGCAGAAAAAAACAAACAAAAAACAAAACCCATCTAAATAATTCTAGAGAAGGAGTATGGGGTTTGAACACAGTGGAGCACTTCCTGTTTGGCCACATGACATCACAAGGTGGAGTGTTTTCTATTTGAAAGAAAAACTCAGCCTGCATTTGTAGGATTTCTGTGGTAAACATGTGTGAATGAAACAAAACACAATTTCCAGATATGTTTGTGATGAGGAAACAACATTATAAAAAAACCCTTTAACGGTAAAAATCAGGGCTTATTATGTGTCATTTAAAATGTAATCAGTGATCTGTTTATTGTATTTATATGATCTAAACATATGAATCGAGCCGCTTCATAAAAGGTGGTTTAACTAAATGTGATACAGATGAATGTAGAATGTCTTAAATACTGTTGTAACCCTTATCTTAACACATGGATAATGATGCATTTTTAGAGTTTGGCTAATAAAATTGATGCTAATGATATAATACTCAAAGATTCTCTCCGCATGAAAGACCAACAACTACGAGACCAGGATAATGCGCATAACAAAATCAGAGTCCTTTACAACTCGAAAGTACAGGAAACTGTAGAGCTCAAGCAGGAGCTCACAAACTCCATAAAAGTGAGGAACAACACCGACAATTTAGAGGTACAAAAACTCAAGGCCTCTCTTCAAAAAAAAGACAAAGAGCTGGAGACACAAATGAAGGTTTACAATGAGATTTGATACCTTTCAGTCAGTTTGAGTCAGCCTCAAACAAGAGCTGCTCAAAACCGGGAAAGTCCTTAAAAAAATGAAAGAACGAATGAAAGAAAAGGACAATCTAATGGCTGAGATGGAAATCACAAGCAGGTTGAATCCAGAGGCCTGTAGTGATTCTCAAACTACTGGTTTTGAGGTTGGTGAAAATGTGACCCAAAAAGCCATCAAAAAAACATCCAGATGCAGGAGCTTCTCCGCTCAGCTCGTC
>KN492585.1:8914-20800 GCA_000787155.1 Scartelaos histophorus
TCCAGTTTACTAATGACAACACACCCACGGGCACAGCGCACTTACTTTCAACTGCAATAAAACTAACGGATAAAACAAGACAGACTTTTTCTGCAAATAAGTCTATTCTGTGCTCACCACCAAAGAAAGCACTGACCTCCGTGCCTTGAATGGGCTTTGCAGAGCTGAGAAGTTTTTACATCAAACCCACAGCTAGTTTTGACCTTTTTATTATAAATTGATGGAATTAATTGAAGGGGACTTGTTGTGTTAAATGGACTTTAAAGGTGCACTGTGCAACTTTTCTGCTGGAGGGTCCTGCTGGTCCTCATAATAAGTATTTTACTCTGCATTCAACTTTTCTCTCTTCACAGAGGCAAGAATGCCACCAAGACAGGTTATGGGTCAGATCTGTGAAGAGACAAGCCCACCCTATTTCACAGTATTTTTGAGCAGTATTCCTGTAGCATGCACAATGCTGTAATATGGATCAGAAACAGATAGGAGCAATAGTAGTAGTAGGAGTAGTAGTAATAGACTAGTTCAAAAGACATTCGGCTCGGTTCGGAAGAAAATTGGGGATAGTTAATGAGACGCAGGGTTTGTATTGCTTAGTTGTGGTGTGTGGTGTGGAGACATTATTTACAATATCAAATAAATCAATATCAAAAGTACTCCATTGTAAAACAGTTCCCTTTACCATAGGCAGCAATTCATTTGAAGAGTTCATTAGCTTTAACAGGGTTAGCAGTTCCTTTCATCATAATCATTATAGCCAGTATTAATTGAGAAAAAAATATAAATAAAGAGTATTGGATTAGGGTTAGGAAAAATACCTGGGTTACATATGCACATGTAAATCTTGTGAATGAAATGAAACTCCAGATATTTTTAGCAGAGTAGATAACAGCATTATAACATCTCAAAAAAGTCAATTTTGTGTTTTGTAGGACCATAATGAGGTATTGTGTGTTGCTGGATGAGTTTGAGGTTTGAGTGCGCAGAGAATTTCAGTTTTCACCTGCCCCCTATTACCACCCACACCCCTGTAACTTTTTTATTCAAAATCAATGGCATGGCAGGTATTAAAGGTGACTTATTGTGTCTTATAAGCTTTGAGTTGATTCCCTCACCATTTGCATACTCATAATTGTATTTTGATGGACTCAGGCATGTTTGAGTAATCCTGCATTGTTCTGCTTTTACAAAAAATGTACTTTTCTGTCTATCTATCATGATCATAAACAAAAACATACCTGGGGTTGTATTTTGCTTTATTCATAAGAGTTTCATTAACCCTGTTTCCGAGCCTCAGAATCGCCTCAATTTTACCAGGATTGTGGAGTCACAGCTAGAAGTCCAAAGGTAACTTAGTCCATAAATTACCATAAGGCTCATTCTGAACATTTCTGCCATCAAATTGTGCTCATGACAACTATGTCCTTAAATTAGCATGCTGGCTATGAGCATGCTTTTTCATGCTAACACCAAATCCATAGGAGGAAGCACAGGCTGATGCAACTTAACATATATTTGCATATTTCATTTATTTCACAGACATTATTAAAGCCCCATAATATTTGTCCTTTAAACATGTGTCAAAGTACAACTCCAGTTTTAGAGTTTTAGAAATGAGGCTATTATTAAAGAAGAAAAATCAATTCTGCATAATGCCTTCTGAGATGCAGGAACCCAGTCCTTTGAAAACGAGTTATTTTGCATGAAGAACAAATCGCAATAGTCTATTTGTTTTGACTCTATTATTATATTTTATCTTCCCCGCTGCTCATATTCAGTCATACTACTGCCCTTGAGGGGCGCATAAGAGGGGCCAATGCTGAGATAACGTTGCAAAAGGCGCAGAGGACGCAGTGTTTTTGAACGAGTGCTCCACTTCTGCCGTTCCACATCTGACAAACCAGCGGCCTACTTTCACCGGCTAACCCTGATGCCCCGCTTGGACCTCAGTGGACTAAACTCAGAGCTCACACCACTGGATGTGTGTGCAAGGGCAAAGACATAATTTAACTGTGTGGAGCGATCAGATAATTGGATTTGGATTATTGGTGTGTGCAAGAAATCAGGTGAACCCAAAAGATGTACATGTGCAACTCAAAAGAATATTAGTATGTCAGCTGGACTTTTTTTTTTCTCAGAACTTTCTTAGAGCTGATTTTTTTTTTCATCTTAAAAGCACAACAGATAACACAGATTTAGTCTTAAATCATTCCTCACTTACTTTATGTATTCTGAGCATTTTAATGATTCACCATGATGTAATTATAAGCTCTTTTCACAACTTTCGGAGGGCAACAACTTAGCTAAACACATACAAATTGCATTTTACTGTTAAAAACAATATAATATTGGAAATGTTGTTACTGTGACAAAAGTAGGCATCTTATTAATAATCTAATCAAATTACTTACATCAAATGTTTCTGTGTACATAACATTTATCAGTAATCTGCTAATCCATATGAAAGAACTGGCTCAAAGTACAGTTTTTCACCTAAGGCAGGAAATCATATGACTGCATGGAGTAATCAGATAATTGGATTTTGATTTTTAGTGTGTGTTTGCGCAAAACAAATCTGGTGATCCAAAAGGTGTACAGGTTTTACTCAAAACAACATGATAAGGTCTGCATGATTTTGTTATTTTCTTCAGAACAATCTCAGTATCTGATTTTTAATGTCTTGAAACATGAAAAACACAATAAATTTCTTTTAAACGGCTTGGTCCAGTTATCCCTCACTTACCTTATGTTTTCCGAGCATCCTAATTATTCAGCATGATAAATTTATACACATTTTAGATGACTTTCAGAAAACAACTACCATGATAACAGCGGCTTTCCTGAATACTCATTTCAACCACTGTCGACTGGCACAACAACACACTTTTCCAATGCATAAAAAGTTGGACTTGTTGGTATTGTTGGTCACTTCATTATTGATCTAATCAGATTATTTGCATCACATTTAGCTGTTTACATGACATGAACCATCATCTGCTAACTTACTTTTAGGTTTATTAGGTAAATCAGATGTTTGTCCATATGAATGAAAACTCGAAACTCAAGACAACTGGTTGTGTACAAGAGCAGAGAATCATTTCACTGTGTGGAGGGATCAGATGATTGGATTTGGATTATTTATCTCTGTTTGCACAAAAGATGTGGTGATCCAAAAGGTGTGCAGGTGTCCCTCAAAACAATATTATTAGGTCAAGTGGATTTTGTTATTTCTTTTTCTCAGAACAAAGAAAAGAATCAATGAAGGTGCTGTTTTTTACTGTCTTAAAAATGTGGAAAACGCAATTGGTTCATTTTAACTTTTATCTTGCAGTGGTCAAAAGTTATTCCTCACTTATGTTATGTGTTCTGGGCTTTCTAGTTATTCACCGTAATGAATTTGTAAGCGCCTCTCACAAAGCCCAGAACCATAATGCTAACGACAACTAGCATGCTGGCAGGGTGATTATTGGGCAATGTAACGTTTATACTTAGATGCAAACAGGACACAGTAGACCTATACAACATTATAAAGGTAACTGTTGGATTGTATATTGTAAACGTGGCCACTGTAAGAAACTGTTAAAATAGGGTGAGTTTGAGGCAGCAATATTCGAAAGGGTGTAATCTTTAAAATTGAGGTGGTGAGCGGTTAAAATGGCTTTGGTAGAAAGATTTGCAGATAGTTTGACCTGGTATGTGATTGATGGAACTCCATTTGCCTATCCACATGAAAGAACTGGCCCAAAGTTCAACACCATTTTTCACGCAGAGCCGCTGGGCTAGTTGCTAGGAGAATTGGCAAATGCAGTGCACCTCTCCTGAATTTGTCTTCTGATATTGAGTTAGGATTTTGACCAGGAGCACCTAGCTGGAGGATTAGCATACTTTGTGATGGGAGAAATTGAAGCACACAGAGGAACCTAGATTTGGATTTCTCTTCAGCCAGTTAGGGTTAGCAACATTTTCTAACATGCACACAATCATATTGTTGTCATAGCAATCATGGGAAATTAAAATGTGTCTACTACAACTACTACTACTACTACTACCACTGCCACTACCACTACTACTACTACTAGTGCTACTACTGCTACTGTTACTACTCCTCAGTTACTATATTGTCAAAAGTATTCGCTTACCTGCCTTGACCCGCATATGAACTTAAATGACATTCCATTCTTAATCCATAGGGTTTAATATGACGTTGTTCACCCTTTGCAGCTATAACAGCTTCATCTCTTCTGGGAAGGCTGCCCACAAGGTTTAGGAGTGTGTTTATGGGAATTTTTGACCACTCGTCCAGAAGTGCATTTGTGAGGTCACACATTGATGTTGGACGAGAAGGCCTGGCTCTAAGTCTCTGCTCTAATTCATCCTAAAGGTGTTCTATCAGGTTGAGGTCAGGACTCTATGCAGGCCAGTCAAGTTAATCCACACCAAACTCTCCCGTCCATGTCTTTATGGACATTGTTTTGTGCACTGTTGCACAGTCAACTAAGGGGCCAGCTCCTGATAAACAACCCCAGACTATAATCTCCCCTCCACCAAACTTTACACTTGACACAATGCAGTCAGACAAGTACCTTTCTCCTGGCAACTGTCAAACCCAGACGGTCCATCAGATTGGCAGATGGAGAAGCGTGATTTGTCACTCCAGAGAACTCCACTGCGCTAGAGTCCAGTGGTGGTGTACTTTACACCACTGCATTCATTTCTTTGCTTTGCACTTGGTGATGTGTGCCTTGAATGCAGCTGCTCGGACATGGAAATTCATTCCATAAAGCTCTCTATGCACTGTTCTTGAACTGATCTGAAGGCCACATGAACTTGAGCAATTGACTATGCATAAAGTTGGTGACCTCTGTGACTTCTTCTGTCAGCCTCAGCATCTGCTGACCCTGCCCCGTCAGTTCATGTGGCGTTACGTTATGTTGCTGTCGTTCCCAACCGCTTCCACTTTGTTATTATACCACCGACAGTTGACTGTGGAATATTTAGGAGTGAGAATTTCATGATTGGACTTGTTGCACAGGTTCATCCTTTCACAGTACCACACTGTGGTGCTCATGAGAGCGACCCATTCTTTCACAAATATTTGTAGAAACAGTCTGCATGCCGAGGTGCTTGATTTTATACCCCTGTCATGGAAGTGAGTGGAACACCTGATTTGGATCATTTGGAAGGGTGAGCGAAGACTTTTGGCAATATAGTGTACCTTTAGGTTAGGTTTCAATGCTTGCTGGGGACATTACCTTGACTTGCAGTCATTTTCTGGAGACCATAGGGACTGCTTGCCTAACCTAACCTAAACCCTAACCTTAACTTATATCTGAACCTTCAATCATTTAATAATAAAAGGTTTGTCAAGTGGACTTGATTTATATCTCCATAAAGAAGGCAGGTTGGCATAATGTGAGTGTGTACGCAGATTTTGGTCCCCACGACATGATGCATATCCACCCACACACACCACATCAGCGTAGGGACTATACAAGGGCAATCATTACTATACTAAACTGGCATCCAAACATGTGCAAACCAGCATGATAGGAATCTGACTCACATTTTTAACGTAGAGAAGGTTTCAGCGGTGCTCATCTGGACCCTGTTTTTTCAATCAAGACATTTCGGCTCCCATCCAGCTCTCATTTTCAATTTGATGGTACTGGCTTGAGGCTCTAGGATTTTTTTTTTAAATTTTACATTAACATGACAATCCTTATCAATAAAATCAATGTTTGCTTCATATCTGGACACACAGATGGGTCATTCTTATGAAATATAATCTACATTACATTATTACTGTCAAAATGAGGCTGTCACTTTTCCAATACCATCCATCTGAGATTTCCACATCATCAGATCCCGCCACGTGAACGCAACCCGCTCTTAGTCACAGGAGGAGCTGGAGCCAAAGTGGGAGAAAATGGCCGCCGATTCGTCTTTGGGAGTTAGCGGCACAATCGTGATGAATAACCTGGCGCTGGGTGGAAAGTCCAGAGGCAGCAGCAGAGTAAATAATGAGTCTGAGAACGAGAAGGGGCCCGGGGACTGATCCTTCTCTCCTGACAGCTTTCCCACTCACACGGATGCAGACTGGAGCATACAATACACCAGTGATAAAGTGCATTGATGGATGGAACCTAGCGCCTCCTGCTGGACGAAAGAAAAGAGCTCATTTGTGTTGATTATTGAGTTTCGTGGTTCTTCTCATTTTTGCCATGTTAGAACGTTACCTGATCAAAAACACTCATAGTTTTGTTTTGAACCCTTTTTTTAAATCTACAAAATCTTCTGCTGTACAAAACAAAGACTCAAACAATTGCTGTAGCTGCTAAGTTTTGCAATTTCAAAGTTTGATGTTTTCAGTTTGAGAGAAGAACACAGCCTAAATATGAAGGACTGTGTGCTAAATTGTGTGAATGAAACAAACACAACTCCAGGTATAAAAAAGTTTCAAAATGAGCGCCAGGTATAAAAGTTTCAAAATGAGCGCTTCCTGGACCTCCAGAGGATAATACACAATAGAAAAAAACACAGCGGTGCTCTCTGGGGAAGGGAAGTCAATTTAAAGATGCAAAAAACAGGCAACAAAATATCCTGGGCTCAATGAAGATATGGACTTCTCTGTGTTTTTATAACTGACCTTTTATAACTGAGTTGTATGTATTTTTTCTGTATTTTTGTGTGCATAAGAATGTTTAAATATTTTATATATTCTTGATCTCACGTGGTTCTAATACTGCCATCATTTGGAGTGTCCACAGGTGAATCTCCACACCTTCTCTTTCAGGTGGAGCAGCCCTATTTGTGGATTTCTTTATTTATTCAACTTTAATTTAAAATTATATTTAACTCACATGGTTCACTCAGACTTCTGTTTCTCCCCTGGGGAAACCCATAGACTGAAACACATCGGGACTTTTAAAGTTGTCCATTTAGACATTATGACATGGATCAGAAATCAGCATATTTATCACATATTTCAGTCAGCTCTATTTATATTGTTGTTCTTTACACATGCTCTTGATTACCTTTTGTTTTGGCATTTCATGTTATATGTTCATGTATGGGTAGCAGAGGAAATTATTGAAAAACAAACAAACTATAAACAACTTAGGTTACCAACATTTTCCAACATGCTAACACAGCCCTGCAGTTGTGATGAACTTGAACTTGATCTTTAAATGATGTATGGACTTAAAAACACCACAGGCAACCTACTTTTTACCTGTGACATAACAATCAAGGGAATTCAAAATTACAGTTATATAGATTAGACATGTATATAGTGGTAGCTCACAGCTGCTGCGTGTGGAATGAATGAACAATAGTGTAGTGCAGAACAAGCCTGTGAAAGCAAATTGCAATTGGCTTTTTGGCTTTTTCTTTTTCATCTGTACTGAGATTATATCAAATCATCAAATTCAAAAATATGACTGTAACCTAATAATGAGATGCTTTGGAACATTGTAGACCTAGTAATAACATCTCTACAGAGACAAGCAGGTTATAGTTACATTGTGCACCTTTAAACGTTCTCACTTTATTACAAGACTGCTCACAAGAACAGACAAAAAAAAAACCAAAAAAAAAAACAGTTTTGCAACATCAGCTACCAACTTTTCAACAGTTTTAAACCAGTGAAATCCAACTGTTGTTCAATTTTTTTGTGTTGTGCCAATTTTCATGGTCATAGCAAAATGTCCAATTCTTCAATGTTTGCAAAATTTGTATTCAATTTTCTTTTATGGATTTTATGTATTTTAGTTTTTGTGTTGGTGTCGTCCCTGGTATACAAAGCACTGAATATTGCAACATCCCGGACAGTTTTCAGCACACAAAAGTCTGTCCTTGGGCCGAGATGAAAACTACACAATGCAGAGCTGAAAAAGGCAATGTCTGGGTTGAAATTGAAGAGAAGCGGAGCAGAGGAGTCCAGAACTAGTGTGACCAAAAGGCCGAATAGGTTTTTGAATGAGTTACCACAGCCTCAGAGACAGACTGGCCAAATGTTACAATGGAATCCTATATCAAACTTGTAATGTAAAAGTGAAAATATACAACAGGGTAATGGGATGAAATGTGTTTGAATATGTGTCAATATACATGAAAAAGGTTTCCTATAATCAATGAAATGTCAGGGTAGAAAACTGCATGACGTCATAGGGTGGTGTCCAGGGCTTGACTTGAACCTCGTATAAACAGTTTGCAGTGGTCCAGACATATTTTTCACTTTCCTTACACCTTCCTAGCTTCCTAATTATTCAGTGTTAAACACAGATTTTACTGCACAAGTAAAACTGCAAAAGAGATGTATTAATCATGTCATGATATTGCTAACCACACCTAGCATGCCAACAATTTTACAGTGCTACTTCCTTCTTAGAGGATTAAAAGCTTTATAATTAGATCATGGAAGTATAATAAGATCTGAAATATGAATGATAGTGTCGTATTGATTTCAATGGCCCAGGCTCTTTGGTGGATGATGCCAAAAAAGCACCGCCCACCATGCGACAACATAATGTGACCACATCATCAGTTCTGACCATCCAGAGCCATGTGCCTGAGCGGAGCTTGCACTGGCTCAGAGTGGGGAGAGGCTCAATCTAACAAAGATAACTTTTAGATTAAATTTAAAAGATTCAAGCTCATCTTATGAAACTTGAATCCATAGACAGTATAAAGAAGAGGACTAAGGGTGTGTAGCATCACCCATAGCGTTCAGCTCCAGTCAAATGAAGCTCATGATGCTAGAGGCAAGTCCCACATTATTATATGAGTTTATTTAACTGACAAAATGTCAAAATAAAAACACTAGACTCACATTGGGCGGGTTACAAACATTTTAAGGTCAAAATTACCATTTATATAGAGTCTATGGAAAAATCCCATTCAAAATCTAACTTTTTGCACATCCAGTACCTAAAATTGACTCTTGTGAGCTGCATGCCATATCATGATGTTGTTACTTGGTCAGTTTTATTTGTACGTTTAAGCTCCTTTATTAGTCTGTCTGGATGTCCAAGGCTCAAAATGCTCTGTTCCACCTTGTGATGACATGTGTGAATGAAACAAAACACAACTCCAAAAGTGTTTGTGATGAGGAACATCATAACATATATCAGAAAATAGTGTAATATGGGAACCACTAGTGAGAAACAATGTTCAGTTTCAGCTTGCCCCTTTTGTCCTTTTTCCCACTCCATGACTGAAAAACAACAGTTCATGATAGTCACAGGCAGTTCATTCAACATGCTTCTCCTCCAGTAACATGCTTGATTGGTTAAATATAGTGTCATGGCTGTTACTTTGTGGTCCCCCTTCACATTCTCTGATAATTTCATGGTAACAGTGCAATAGTTTAAAAACCATAAATTATTATGCTTGAACAATTGTATTAAATGCAATTTCCAGTGTTCCATTAGACTTTCTAAAAATGTTACTGTTTTATTCATATCTTCAAATATATTATTCATAATTTCTTCAAAACATTTTATGAATAAACATTCAAGCACGCCAGTATTTTCCCCCAAAAGCTAATTTAAATCTAATTACCTCACTTTCTGCAGAGCATTTAGCAGTTATCATGTTACATAAAAAGGCATGATCATTGTATCGTGGATAAACAGCTTGCAAAGGGGCTAAATATAAGGCAGATTTACTGTGCTTGTCGGCTCTGAAAAGTTTGGGGAGTTGAGTTAATGGCTTGAAAGTGCCGTAAACGCAGAGGAAAGTGTCTCCATAAACAAGCCCATCTGCTCCTGTCCCCCCTCCTCTCTCCTCTCCCTCGTACCCCAGGTGTGCACACTCACCAGGGGCCAATGAGCCCGGTCAAGCACAGCTCCTCAAACCCACAACATCTGACGATTACACAGGCGCCAATAAGAAGTCATGGCAAGTTACGGGAAATAATATTTGTTCTTCTCTAACGCCAGGCCCAAGAGCTCTTTCTGTACCCTTCTGTAAAGCTGTTTCATAATTACTGGGTTTCATTTATTCAGTAGGCTAGGGGCAGGTAAAATAAATATTGTTTAAAAATGCAGATTTTCATTTTAAGTTCTTACATTGCACAACTATTATCGAATCATCTGAGCAGGTAGCAATAGTAAAAGTCACATTCACAAGACAGAATGAAACCTTTCCTGAATAGTTTTACGCCGGATTTACACGGACTGCAAGTGTGGTACGTACTTAAGAACTGAACGGATTACTTGCAGATTGCCTGTTATATCAATTACGACGATTGCGGTACGTAATTGACCAAAACAATGTGGTTTCACACGATAATTCACGAGTAATGACTTGAAAACTGCTCCCGACCACTGCGGTTCTTGTTGATTTTTCTTGCACCTCATCCGCACTCATCATTGTATCATGAGAACACTAGTCTAGTCAATAATAAAAATTCTAATATCAGATTCAACATTTGTGAATTTACTTTTTGGAAATTTCATGACAAAGTACAACAATCAATACTGAAATCATACTTTTGACACCCATCTGGGAGTATGACATTAGCATATTCACCCCAGAGTCACAGTCTGAGATGTCAAGTTATGTCTCTTGGTCCACAAACAATTGCAAGCACAAAGGTTCTAGGTTTGACTCCCAAACCTAGCCTAACCTGCATTTTACCCGGTAGGCCTCTGGTTTCTTTCATCAACCAAAACATGAACCATGATGGCAAGACTGAACGATGAGTCTAATGCAGATGATGTTGCATACAGTATAACTTACCTTACTAATCACAAAAAAAAAAAAGATCTGTTAGGGATGAGAAGAACCTTGTGGTGCTAGAAGATCTTGCAAAACAATATAGCGACAACATTGTGCACACATAAGGAAAAAGGTCTTGCGAGACAGTTCTTCCATATATTCTTCTACTTGTCCAGACTCAGCCCATTATATTTCCCACAATACACTTCACATAGCACACTGACCTGCGGCCATTCACCGTGACTCTGCGTGCTCTGCTGTGGCCTCCGTGGGCACAAAGTGGAGCTTTGTGGGCAGAGAGTGCACCGATAGATTCAGCGCACATGGAAATCAATGCAGTTAATGATCTAATGATTTTATTTCACTTTCTCCTCAACGCTGCACTTTTCCTCACACATTATCAGGTTATCTGCAGTGGGCTTTCATGCATTCTTTATTTTTTGAACCAATTATTGCATTTTAATTTCTTTATCTTGAAGTTTGGGCTAAATTCAAAGTGAACACCCCCTGCAGTTTGGAGACAGCGGGACAGGGCAGACTTAGGACAATTCAGTTTTGTCTTTTGATTTGGTCATTTTATATTTGTTTTTGAACAGAGCTTGTGTCAGGATGAACGGTGCTTTATGTCCACTACAGGGTGCATGTGGGTTGGACCTCTCAGGCAGAGTAATGGATTTCGGCGCACTACCGGCTCAGCCAACAGTGGTTTCTCTAGATTGGAGCACTGCACAGGTTTCTTTGTGCTTTGTGATGTGGTGTGAACTCTGCTGAACTGATTTCCCTTTGGTTCTTTGCTCCATCTGTAGTTTCAGTCGGAGTTAGTGGAGTCATAGTTTGGCTCAGGATGATGCCATCTTCAAACATCTCTTGTGTGGTGACTGGCTTTGGCTCACACTCAGAAACCGTTTAATCCTTTTTGTTTAACACAGTTTTAGATTAATCAACGTGACAGTGTTTTGTTTGTTTGTTTTTTGGCATGTGCTTTAGGGTCAGTACAGGGCATATCGAGATTATTTCAATCATTCACATCTGAATAATCACTGCAGCCCTAATCTTGAGCCAGAAGTTGTTGTCAGAAGTATCTATAGCTGAAGGGTTGGACTACACCGCATATTGTACATTGGAGTGCAGCCAACTCCACAGGCTCACCACTTTACTTTACTTCTC